>JAESUZ010003493.1:0-52151 GCA_017311185.1 Proteles cristata cristata
CCCAAGCAGGCTCCAGGCGCAGCACAGAGCTCGACGCAGGGCTCGATCTCACAACTGACCTTGAGATCATGACCTGAGCTGAAATCCAGAGTTGGACGCTTAGCCAACTGAGCCACCCAGGTGCCCCCAGATTCTCTTGGGTTTTTTGTTTGTTTGTTTGTTTGTTTGTTTGTTTTACGTGCAGTATGCTATAGTGGTTAGGGACTCTAGCTTTGGCTACAGGAAAACCTCGGTTTAAATACCAGCTCTGTCATTTCCCAGACCTCAGTTTTCTCCTCTGTAAAGCAGTATAATAAAAGTACCTACTTCACAGGGCGAATTCATGATTAAGTCAGTTATACTTAAAATACTTAGCACAGTATAGGGCACATGGTTAGTATTAAATATAAAGCAGTGTTATTATTCACTGGTTTGAATCCAGCTCTCGGGCTCTCAAAATACGGCCACCCAAGTTGATATAATCAGCAGTCACTACCAGTTCCAAATGTGTCCTCTCATCAGACGCAGGGCTACCCATGCAAACTGAATTACAGGGACAGCTCTGAAGAAACATTTCCCTAAGAGATGTGCAGCGGAAGGTGTAATAATCAGGGTGTTATCTGGCCTCACATCCATAGCTCTCTGTCTCCCCGTTTCTCTCATCTCTCTGGGCTTCTTCTTGCTCCACGATTCTCTAATTTTCGCATGTACTTCTAGTTTAAATGTGATCCCATCCAGTCTATATTTCGGAATGCATTTTTCTTTGGCAAGAAAATAAAGAAAATAACACATTCCTTTTGTCATCAAAAATGGGCCTGTGAACTTCCCTAAAACAGATGCCAAGCAGTTGATGCTTAAAAAAAAAAATCGCACATCTTTCTACAGTATGGCTATGACCAGAATAGATGAGACAGGAAGAGATTTCTCATTTTGTGGCTTCTCTGTCCTGGGATCAACATGCATGGCCCAATCAGGTCTTTCTTAGCTGTTACCAGCGGCCTAATGTGTCAGCTGGGTGGAGCGCAGTCATATGGCTAATTTGGCTGTTGCGAACACACATGAGAACCGGGAAGAAAACCAGAGCCCCTCAAGAGCCAAAACAACAACCACAATGCTGTACGCAAAAGCGTCCCTCATTCTGTTAACAGCTTTCATTCCTTTTACCTAGTGTTTGTCAATGGTGATCCTATAAGCCTTTATCACATACCCACAGCCCGAGGGGCACAGAGCCAGACCCTGCACCCCATACCGGCAGATCAGGAAGATGGGGAACCATGGGGTCAGCATGTACATTAACACAGAAGGGGCCACAAAACCCCCAAGAAGAAAGCCCACACCTGTCAGAAGTGCAGAACCCTGAGACCATTCAGTGTGGGAGAAAACGGTCCCGCTCACGTCAGTAGCCTTAAAGACGTAGTTTATGATGCACCTATGCCAGTTGTAAAGTTGCTCTTTCGGAATTGTGACACCAAGTTATTGAGAAAAGGCATCTCAGTGTCCTCTCGTCAAGAAGGCAGAGAAAAGCCTAATATATCTTACGTGGCTGTTCCCCGCAGATGGGTAAAAATACAGGATTGTTTTGTTCAGGTCCTCTGGCTCCTGGAAAAGTCCCCCAGGCTTCCAGATTGCTTAGAGCTTTCATCAATCTCACTGTAGGTGAATAACCAGATATCTGCAGAAGTAGCATTTGCTGATTTTCCATAGCGAGTCGAGAGAACTGAATCCCATGACACCAGACACGAGTCTTGGAAAAAAAAAATCATGCATGGAAAAGTGCCCGCCACTCCAGCCCAGACTGCCTGATTTATCTTCGAGGTCTAATTGGAGTTTGATGACCATTGCCTTCTCCACCACTTTCGTCATTGCTCATGCAGCCTCTTAACTCATCTCCAGTTTCCATTCTGGACATCTACTATCTAATCTCTGCCTGGTATCTAGGGTGGTTCTTTAAAATGAAAATCAGGGATGCCTGGGTGGCTCAGTCAGTTAAGTGTCCAACTCCGGCTCAGGTCATGATCTCACAGTTCATGAGTTCAAGCCCCACATCAGGCTCTGTGCTGGCAGCTCAGAGTCTGAAGCCTGCTTTGGATTCTGTGTCTCCCTCTCTCTCTCTCTGCCCATGCTCTCTCTCTCTCTCCTCTCTCTCTCTGTCTCCCAAAAATAAATAAACATTAAAAAAATTTTAAAAATGAAAATTGGTATACCCAACCCATGTACATAGCAGCATTATTTGAGAGAGCCGAAGGGCAGAAATGACCCAAGTGCCCACTGATAGATGAATGGTGAACAAATGCAGCACATCCATACAGTAGAATATTATTGAGCCTTAAAAAGGGAGTTCTAGCACATACTACACCACGGATGAACCTTGAGGACATTACGCGCAATGATATAAGCCAGTCCCAAAAAGACAAATCAAGTATTACTCCACTTATATGAAGTACCTAGGGCAGAAAATTCATAGAGACAGAAAGTGGGATGGTGGTTGCCAGGGGCTGAAGGAAGAGGGGAACGAGGAGTGGCTGTTTCATGGGGACAGAAGTTCAGTTTGGGAAGCTGAAAAAGTTCTGGAGACAATGGTCGTTATGGCTGTACAACAATATGCATATAATTAATGCCACCGTGCATACCTAAAAACAGCTGAAACGGTCAATTTTATGTCGTACATTTTGCCACAATTAAAAATAAAACTTCCGAGGTGCCTGGGTGGCTTGGGTGGTTACACATCTGACTCTTGATGTCCACTCAGATCGTGAGGTCACGCTTCATGGGATCGAATCCAGCATCGGGCTCCACACTGACAGCGTGGAGCCTGCTTGGGATCCTCTCTCTCCCTCTCTCTCCCTCTCTCTCTCTCTCTCTCTCTCTCTCTCTCTCTGCCCCTCTCTTGCTCATGCTCTCTCTCAAAATAAACTTTTTTTTAAAAAATGTTTTATTTATCTCTAGGAGAGAGAGAGACAGCGTGAGCAGGAGAGGGTCAGAGAGAGGAGTCACAGACTCTGAAACAGGCTCCAGGCTCTGAGCTGGCAGTCAGCACAGAGCCTGACGCGGGGCTCGAACCCACGAACCGCGAGATCATGACCTAAGCAAAAGTCGGACGCTTAACCGACTAAGCTACCCAGGCACCCCTCTCTCAAAATAAACTTTAAAAAGGGGGGGGAAGGAAAAGAAAAATAGAAAAAGAAAATGTATCCAGAGTACTTATCCTGATGTCCAGCCTCTGGCTACCTCTCTACTTCATTTCTTACCACCCCTTTCTCTACTTTTCCTGCTCTGGGGTTGGTTTTTGAACACCGTGAAGCTTTTTTCTTCAGCCATAGGCCTTGCCATCTCCTCTGCCTAGCAGCCTTTTTTGGCCAGAGAACCCTGCGGCTTGATCTGTCACCTCCTTCAACTCCCTGTAAGACCATCAGCTCCTTAGAGATGACACCAGGCTGTCTTGAGATTTCTGCCATCACAGTCCTGCCCCAGGCTCTTTCCACTCACGCACTGCTTTCTTTTTCTCACTGCATTCTAGATTACAGATTGACTTACGTGTCAGCTGTCCATCTCAGTCCCCTACAGTGTAAGCCCTACCAAAGCTAGAACTTTGTCACTCAGCACCAGATGCCCAGCACCTAGGGAAGCCGCGGGTGCGTAGTAAGTGCTCAGTAAATATTTGCGGAATGAATGAATGGCACAAGAGCTTTCCCCTCGCAGAATAAGGTCATCAGCCTCATTGAATGAGGCCCACTGGACCTCAGAAGGAGGCAGCCGAAGGCTATGATGCCAGGCACTGCCATCCAGTAGGGGATCTAACTTGTTTGCTCTCTTTTACTGAATTCTTTCAAGTTTATGTGGTAATATCTAACAAGGGTTTACTCAAGCGGTTTGGAAATTAGGTTGATTTACTGTAATCACAGCACTTGGCTGTTTGGATGATTTTTAAATACTAATGTGACTCTTGATGTTCGCTGGTAGAGAGCAATTATGGCATTTCAGAATGATTTTACAGACCACAGTGTCATGCCCAGCCTCCTGTTCACACGGAAAGCTACAGGGAACCTTCTCTGAAGTGAAGTTGCTGATGTCTCTTGGACTTAGTTGGCCTTATGGTGACCTCCAGGGAGCCCTAGGAGGGGACTCCTGGCCATGAACCTGAACCGGACAGGGCTGGGCACTTACTAGGCATCTTCCTTTCCTGAGTCTTTGCCCAGCTCCAATACCCAGTGCTCTCCCTGGAAACTTCTGCTAGTAGGAGAGTCTGTAACACCCCTCAGCCCAGATGGAATTTCACAGATGCCTCCTCAAAACCACAGCTGCATTTTGGAAGAGAAGCATCAGGGAAGGCTTCCTGGAAGAGGCTTCTCGTAAATGTCCTTGCACAGAGTAATATTCCACACACATTTGTTTCATCATGTTTTATAATGAGGAGTTTGAACTTTACCTTGTAGAGGGTGGAGAGTCATTCAAGGCTTTATATTTCTTTCAGAAAGTCAGGTAGATGATGGAGAGTTTATTCAAAGCTTTATATTTCTTTCAGAAAGTCAGATAAAGTTCCATGAAGGCAGGAACCGTGTTACATTTCTGCCACAGCACAGTGTCTGGCCTTTCTTAACTGCTCGGTGAATGTCTGTGGCACAAATAACAGAATTCATCACTGCGTAGGTTTGGGTAAACCAAACAACTTTTCTGGAAATACAAATACACACAATAAATTCTTGACATAATGTGGTTATGGCCATAACCTAAGCATATAATGTTCTCACCCCACAACCACTAGAGAAAAGAGTTTCACTACAATAATTGTAATTTTTCAGAAAATGACTTGGGTATACTTAAAATCAGGATAATTGTTCATTTTGAGCACTAAAGTGTGAGTTCTGATAACCCCACGCAGCTCTTTTCCTCTTTGCCTCTTTGCTCTTATTATTTAAGGGTTTTTAGTGACATGATCAAGCTAGTGTTTTTAGCAAGCTCTCACTTATGGTGGATGTGGAGGGCTGATTACAGGGGGAGGAAATTTGAGGATGAGGAGCAGTGGAGAACCTGATCAATGGCTGCGGGGAGGCGGGCATTGAAGGCCTGAACAAGGGGATGTTTGTGAGAATAGAAAGGGAAGAAATTAGAGAAAGGCTGAAGAGGCTGAATTTAGTCATCATTATCAAGAAATATTGACAAATGGTGGAATGCATTTTTTTAAATATTTTTATTTATTTCTAGGAGAGAGAGAGAGAGAGAGACCGCATGAGCAGGGGAGGGTCAGAGAGAGAGGGAGTCACACACTGAAACAGGCTCCAGGCTCTGAGCTGGCAGTCAGCACAGAGCCCGAAGCGGGGCTCGAACCCACGAACCGCGAGATCATGACCTAAGCGAAAGTCGGACGCTTAACCAACTAAGCCACCCAGGCGCCCCTGGAATGCATTTTAAGAGGGTTCGAAAACTGGCAGGGATGCCTTTGGGGTTTTCAGTGGGGTGTGGATAGAAATAGGGTAATCAGGAGCCGACCCTTTGTGCAGGTGGTGAGAGTATGGATAAGGATTTGGGGTTGGAGCATCTTTAAATTCATTGTGCCAGAGCTTATCCAAGGGGAGGTGTCTCACAGACATTTAGAAATGATAATCCAGTAACAATGCTTTCCCCTCTCCCTCTCCCACGATGGCAAGGATTAATATCCATTTGAAAGAATCTGGTTCTACGAATTAGAGAGCTCCCACTATTTAGATGGCCTACAGGCCTCTAGGGTCGCATTTCAGGGCTGTTGTTTGGTTTTGGTTTTGGTTTTGGTGGGGGCCAGATGTGGAGACAGCACTGTGGGACAGAGCGGGAGAGGGTGGGCTTCCTTCCCCAAGTGCCTGCACCTCTCCTCACTCTCCAGCCCGGGCTACTGAGTAGTGATTTCCAAGAATGATAAGGCACTTAAATACTTAAGTACTTGGTAAGAAGATTCTATATGAGCAATCAGTTGAAGAAGCAAATAAGATTCCAAGGGGAGCATTAATCATCTCTGTGTCTAATGGGTCTACCCTAAGGCCACATCTACACGAGTGTGGAATTTTAAACAGGCTTTATTTCTGTAGACTCACAAAAGAACAAGAATGAAAACAACAAGTATGACAACAAGCAGCAGATATTTTCTGGTGGCTCTCCACGAAAATGAACTTCGGACCAGAGGTGGTTTCGAGTCGCACGTGCGGGATGGGGTAGCAGATGCTTCCTCGGGCTCTTTTCCCTAAAGCTGAACAAGTTTTCTTCAATTCGCAAACAGTTGCTCCAGCATCTGGGGAGCTCAGCCAAGCCCCAAGGCTCTTTTGAAACCCAACCAAAAAAGGCTCTTGCAGTTAAGACGCTTCTTCCTGAAAGCATTTGTTTCTGTCGACAACACTTCGCTGGCCAAACGCGACTGAGCCTAGCATTTCACATCCTCTAATTGAATAAATTAGAAAGCTTGATTTCTTTCTTTAGGATTTGTGGCTATTTCGCTTTCTTTGATATAAGAACTGAAAACATATTGGCAGATGTTAAGAGTTACCTTTGTTTCATCTCCTGAAACGTGGCTTCAAAAATTGAGAGGCTGTAATATACTCATGACTCTTTGACGAGAAATACACCAGGGAGACTGTTTTTCCTCCTTTTCCCTCAATGGCAGAAACATGGAGCATTGTTAATAAAAGTTGTCAGCATTGAAATTCTTAAAATGACTTGAAAGGGGAATTTGCATGGGACAGCGCCACCCAAACTCACTCCAGGTGTGGCTACTTTCCTGGTTCCCTGACCGGAAAGGGAGGGTGCACAGGGCTTTGCTGTGCTTCTTAAGAGACATCTGGAAAAGGGGCATTCCTACCTCGTCAGAGGAGATCTTTTGGTCTGCGGAGGAATATTCCTTACTGTATTTTGTCCCAATTTCTAAATTTGAAGATCAGGCAAGATTTATATCATCTCCACCGGATTCTGAGGATTTCGTGAAACGTACAGCCTCTCTGTGGGCAAGGCAGCCAAATTTTCATTACCACAAACTGCCAGTCCCCTCTTCCCCCAGTATAGTGAAGGCAGGAAGCAAACCTCTGAAAGCCGTCTGTGCCTGAGAATAGATTTCAGAGTGAATTTTGTGTCCTTCTGTGTTTTTATATTTGGGAAGGAAAACCCAACGTAGGCAAATTCATCTCAAAGGCTTGGCGTGTGAATCACGTCTGGGGAGCTCTGGGAAACATTTTGTAGTCTGTGCCCCGAACTCACTTTCAAAAAGCCTGAGAACGTTCAAACAACACTCGGAGAAAGAAGACATTTTTAATGGACACCACAACCTTTGGAATACTAAAAAAATTACCTACCAGTTTTAAATGTATGCCAAATCTGTGTCCAAATGAATAATCCATCCTACTTGAGAACAAATGATGATGATGATGGTAATGATGATTATGCTAATAATCATCATCATAATAATAATAGCTGCCATTACTAAGCAATTACTATATACAAGGCACTATATTAAGCTCTTTGCATGCATTTTTCTTATTTAATCCTCATAACAATACTGAGGAATAGGTATATAATTATCCTCTTTGTCGAGATGAGTAAGTGAATCTCAGAAAGGTTTAAGAAATGCACCCGAGGCTGCTCAAGGAGTCAGTGGTAGCGGTGTGATTCAATACAAGGTCAGTCTGACTGCAAGACCCATGTAATTGACCACTACATTGTATTGCCTGTATAGTATATAGAAATGCCAAGGAAATTGAGACAGTCTACTAAGGTGAACAACAGGAACACATTCTGTGCAGGAACCTGAGTGGGTAAGATGAAAACAGCATGACTCCTGACTTCTTTCGTCAATCTCATTGATTAAAAAAAAAATCCACAAGATGGGCGCCTGGGTAGCTCAGTCGGTTGAGGGTCCAACTCTTGATTTCGGCTCAGGTCATGAGCCGATCGAGCAGATCGAGCCCCGCTTTGGGCTCCGTGCTGACAGCGGAGCCTGCTTGGGATTCTCTCCCTCTCTGCGCCGCCCCGCCCACCAAATAAATAAATAAATAAAGTTTAAAAATACACAAGATATCCATATTGTTGTGCAAATAAACCACTGATCAAGTGAGAAAATCCGTTTTGCCTGAAATCAGAGAACATCATGGAGTATAAGGAGAGACGTTAAGATTATGTGGAGCAGCGCTTCTCATACCAGAGTATGTCAGCGTCACCCGGGGGGCTGGTGAAAACACAGCGCCAGGCCGCTCCCCCAGAGGTTCCCTTTAAGTAGGTCCACGATGGGCATGCGCACAAGAATTCCTGTTTCTAACAAGTTCCCGCTGCTGATACTACTGATCGGTGAGAACAAGTTTCAATCCACTGACCTAGGGATGTGAAAGCCAACGTGAAAAAAGTGAACTTATGGTTCTAACCCAGGCTTTTTTGCTAACTGGCTGTGTGATCTTTGGGAAGTTGCTTTCCTCTTTATGGGCCTGGCTGATTCCCCCTCAGTAAAATGCAGGAGTTGGATTAGATGATCACTTACTTTTTTTTTTTTTTCCAGTTCCAACATTCTGTGAAAAAGAACATCAGATAAATAGAGCTCATTTGAAATTCAGACGCGTGATCTTTGGGTCCTGGAGAATTAACTCTACAGTGATTGTAGAAATTATATCAGTGCACCTCATGTAGCTACCTTGAGTCTAAAATTTATTTGTTTGATTCATTCAAAGTATTTATTGAGCACCTGTTATACGCCGGGTGCTGAACTAGGTACTGGTGATCCAATGGTGAACAAAATGACATAATTTACCCTCATAGAGATTTCTAGGTCATACTAGAGTACTGCAAATATTTTAGATAAAAGTAAAAAATATATTAATAAAAGTTGTAGTCTGTGTTTTTCCTACCTAAATGAGTCATATTATCACAGGGTATACAATTAATGTTTGATATCTCTATGACTGATGACATCCAATATACTTCTTAGAAAAAACTAATGTTAAAAAATGAATTATAGGGGAGCCTGGGTGGCTCAGTCTGTTGAGTATCCAACTCTTGATTTTGGCTCAGGTCATGACCTCATGGTCATGAGATGGAGCCCTGCATTGAGCTCTGTACTGACAGTGGGTGGAGCCTACTTGGGATTCTTTCTCCCTCTCTTTCTGCCCCTCCCTGCTCACACACGCTCTCTCTCTCAAAATAAATAAATAAACATGAAATTTTTTTTTTAGTGAATTATAAAGCAAAGAGCTACTTGAGATCATATTAGCCTACAACTGAAAGGAATTTGTAGCTGGAAATTTTGTCATAAAATCTTACACAATACCTCAGTTTAAAAATCAAGCTTAAAATCTTTATGTTTAAAAGTATAGCGGTACATTCCAAAAATGCTTTCCTTTCTGTGTTTTCTTTACACACACACATGTTCACAGCAAGGGTAGAAGGGATGACTTTATTTACAATACTATTAAATACAAATGGAATGGAAGACGAAACCTGTGTTGACGCTGCCCTCTGCCACCAACAGTGAACTTGGGCTCGTCATTAATTCTTTAAGGGCCTTGGTTTCTCCATCTGAAAATGAAAAGCTTGCAGAAGGTGTTTTATGATACCCTTCCTTTCCAGCCTGAGCATTTTAAGTCAGATGCTAACAACAAATTAAAGCAAAGGTCTATACGGGTATTCCCCACTTTTCAATGGTTCACCCTACACCATTTTGCTTTTATGCAAGACCTACTTTGGTACCAAGTTTTGCTAATGGAAAGAAATCCAAAGAGGATTTTTGCTTTTAAGATAAAAGGTGAAAAGCGAAAAAAGCATTCAGCATTGGTTTTGCAGGGAGCCAGTAGAGAGGCAGCTGATACCCTGCGCAGCGAGAGTGGTGCCGCCCAGCTCCTTCCCCGGGAACTACACTCAGCATCTCAGCATCAAGGTGCCAAGAGCTTTATTTGACTTGTGTTTGTGAGCTCTGTGCTTTATCTCTATTTATTTTGTGCATCCCTTAGCAAGATGTGTCCTAAGGGACCAGTAAAGCCTAAGACAAGTTATCTGGATCTGGGAATGACCAAAAAATTTTTTCTGTGTAAATTAATGGTGATTGCTTTACGTCATTCCCATTTACAAAAAATTTCATAGCCACGCTCTACTTTTGGATAGTGGGGGAAGCCTGTATTCCCAATTCCCTTCTAGAAAGCAAGTATTTATTATATTAAATTCCACGTTGAAATCTCACACTATGTGGTATTTTTTAAATTTGTTACATCTAATCCTATTCCATTGGTTTAGAAAACAACCTGGGCACATCAAGCACTTCCTTTTATTTTTTATTTTTTAAAGATTTTTTTTTTAAGTAATCTCTCCACCCAAGGTGGGTCTCAAACTCACAGCCGCGAGATCATGAGTCGCACACTCTTCCAACTGAGCTGGCCGGGCACCCCTCAAACACATCCTTTTAAGTGGTAATTTCACAAGGGGGCACGTGAATACAGTGAACTTGGCAAGCCTGCTACCAGAGACACCTATGAGATGGGTCAGCTCATGGCTGTGAGGTTTCCTTTCCCACGTGTGCCTACTGGCTGCCCAACTGGCTGTAACAAGAAAAGAACCTCAGTGGTGATTCCTCCTGCACCAGACTTTTCAGTTTCTATGATTAGTATCTATGATTTTAGTCCAACTGTGTTGGTGTTAGAAACTTCAAAGTAAATCCAAAGCCTAGTATTTAGGGGAATATATTTTAAAGGAATACTCACTACCAATTAGCCTAGGCAGTAATGAAAATCATCATATATTTTCAATGATGAAAGATCCCAGTAGGAGGCCTCCTAATGGATGACAGGTGCCAGAGTGAGAGGCGTCCAGTGGTAGGAGGGCAAAGCCTGCTTCCCAGTCATCTTAAGAGAGCACAACGTGCCCTTTAAGTTGGACTCAGAACACAGAGTGCTACTCACGATTTCTTGTGTTTCATTCAGAACGCCACTGCTTAGAGTCAAATCGCCTGAAATCTTCGAGGAAGACTGGATGGGGCACCACAAGTTCACCATTTCTTTTTGGTGTGTTGATATAGCTACTGATCACATCAAGCAAACCATGGTATAATCTAATAGCTTTAAAGGTTTAGGTTTGGAGATTCCTCTATGTTTCTTCTGAAAAACTACCACACTTAATGCTTCTAGAACACAGCTCCCACTGGAATGTGTGAGTGCCACAAGGGCGTGTGTGTGTGTGTGTGCTTTCATCATAGATTAGGCCAAGCATTGAGAATGGTGCCCGTAACATAACAATTGCCAAGGAATACAATGAATGAATGTTAAAATTATAAGAGTAATTCTTTGCTGGGCTCTCTTTTTTCTATCTTTCTTTCATACAAAATGTTCCAAGAAGTTCAACTATCTTATTCCTGTCTTTGTTTCGCTCTATTACTATTTGCCCCCATTAAATCCCACTCTTTATACAGTAGTTTTATCAGTATTGTACTTTACGGAATTTATTAGTGAAGTGTACCACACATACAGAAAAGTGCAAAGATTGTGTCAGCTCAATGGATTTTCAAAAACCGGACACCCAACCAGCACCCAAATCAAGAAAAAATAGAACTCGTATAGCGCCTGGGAGACTCCTGACTTTGAACGCCATAGATTAATTTAACCTGTGTCTATCCTTTATTAAAAGGAAATAGTGTAGCACGGCCTCTGGGATCATGGCTTCTTTTGCTCAACGTTGTATTTGTGTGGTTGATGCATGTTGTTAAATGTGCTTGTACTTCACTGAGCCTCATTGCTGTGTAATATTTGATCCAATGCAATTTATTTATCCATTTAATCACTGATAGGCATTTGGGTTGTTTCCAAGTTTAGGAAATCATGAACAAGGTGGTTATGAGCATGCCTGTACCTGTCTTTTGGTACATTTATGTATGCATTTCTTTTGGGTATTGCCTTGGTCATTTTGGGCTGCTATAATGAAAACGCCATAGACTCAGGGGCTTAAACCATGGATATTTGTTTCTCACTGTTCTGGAAGCCTAGAAATCCAAGATCAAAGTTCCAGCCCATTTGGTTCTGATGGGGACCCTCTTCCTGGTTTGCAGACGGCTTCCTTCTTGCTGTATCTTCACATGACAGAGAGAATGAGAGGGAGAAAGATCATCTCCTCTCTCTGAGTGTGCCTCTTCTTCCTAGGACACTAATACCATTCATGACAACTCATGACCCTCATGACCTAATTCTTTCCCAAAGGCCCTGCCTCTAAATACCATTGCATTTGGGATTAGGGCGTCGATTTATGAATTATGAGGGGAGGGGACACCAGTGTTCAGTCCATAGCAGGCACATACCTAAGTTTGTACCACTTTTAACGGTGTTTATCTGTGCTCTTCCTCTTCCGCATTTCTTTTCAACTAGATTCCCCCACCATGGCAGAGAAGATTAGCCTTGCTGGTTACCATAAAAACAGCCTTTTCAATCAGAGTTGAAGATGCCAAAGTTAGATGAGACTGAAAAGACTCCCCTGCTTTATGGCTGATATTTCTGCCATTAATATCCATTCCTAAGGGTTTTCTGGGAACTGTACACTCATGGAACCAAAATATTATTGATCATCTGAATGCATCAGTGTTTGGATATCACATACACTTTACTGGTTAAAGTGCTGGATTACCTACTTGAGGACACATAAGTCAATCTGAATTAATCCATTACCACCCATTAAAATCTAGCAAAGAGCAGGGCCTTGAAAAGTGGAGACACTGAACAAGAAGCTTTTGAATGAGGCTGTCAGGGAAGAAGGCTGATGGGCAGTGTATAGGACCAGTGCAACCTGAAGAACTAGGAGACAGTACGGGATGTGGGAGGGCAGAAGGAAGAGCGACTTCAAGATGTTAATGAAAGCGCCACTCTGGGGCACCTGGGTGGCTCAGTCGGTTACGCATCTGACTCTTGGTTTTGGTTCCGGTCAGGATCTCATGGTTTGTGAGTTTGAACCCCGTGTGTGTGTGTGTGTGTGTGTGTGTGTGTGTGTGTCTCCCAAAATAAATCAACATTTAAAAAATGTGTCACTATGTGAATCAGAGGGAGCAGGAAATCCAGGAATTTTGTTGACTTTGCAGCCCTGCCTAGACCTGATGCTGATTGTCCTATGTACTCTGTCTGTGGTGACCATTTGATGGGGACACACAGAGGTCAAATTAAAAACTATCAATAAGTTAATAATAAGACTGTATCGTATGTCTAAAAGTTGCTATGAGTAGATCTTGAAACTTCTCATCACAAGAAAAAATGTGTAGCTATGTGTGGTGATGGATGTGAACTGGTCTTATTCTGATAGTCATTTCACAGTATAGACATGTATCAATCGTTTTGTTGTACACCTGAAAGCAATACAATTTTATCTATCAATTATACCTCAATTTAAAAAAGAAGCTACTAGGAAAACCAATTGCCCACAACAGCCAAAGGAACAGAAATCCCAGAATGATGGTACAGCTTATTTAGTGTATACGGATGGCTATTTCACCCATTTAAGAAAAACAAAACGTAAGCACCCCATCACACACTAGAAAAAAAAATTGGGAGCCAATGAGGGATTTCACAGTAATATGGGCAGACCCTTTACATGCTGATGATCTAACAGCCCAGGGGTACTTAAGCTCAGTACTTAAGTATACAACCTGAGGCCAGGACTGTATTTACATGGCCTTGGTTTCTGTTTATAAACAGCATTTTTACTGCCAGCAACTGTCACTCAGCCTTGACTACAAACCCACCAGGTAGCAATCATGGGAGCTTAGGTCAAAGTTGGGGAGGGGGGGTGAATGGTCAAAGCAGCTGACTCTGAACGTTTTTAGAGACAAACAGGGTTGAGGTGATGGATGAATTCTGTCAAAGGCTGAAAGTGAGCATTTTGCGTCTCTTAAATGCCATCCCCTGAAAGTGAGCATCTTGCGTCTCTTAAATGCCATCCCCTAAAACACTGACACAACCATGTAAAACATCAGGAGGATTTCCTTTTTTTTTTTTTTTTTAAAGTATGTTATTACATTGGAGGTTTAGGAAAACAAATTTTTTCCCTATCACATCCCCTTAGCTGATATCCCGCCTCAGCCACGTTCAGGCTACTGGTGACATTTCTGGCAAGAAATATGGCCGTGTGCTGTGCCTCCTTTTACTATACAGCTTTATCCTTCAAAGTATTCACGTCAAGCCAAGCTTTCTACTGGTTGGCCAAGGTTTGTCAAGTCCGGTGCTACAGCACCTTGCTTGGATTCATTCATCCACACAAGTGTGCGTTGAACGCCAATGAGCGAGGAAGCACTACTTATGGTTGGGGAAACCCAACATATAAAATCTGTTTCATGCCCTCTCGCTGGGGAAACCCAAAGTATCAAATCTGTTTCGTGCCCTCAGAGAGTTCACAGACTAGCAGGGGAGCTGAGGCAGGATTACAAGTCTCATATAAGGCGGAATGGGAGAAGTGCCAACAGAGAAGTACAAAGGGCAACGGTGTTCAAAGGAGAGTGAGATCATTTCCAGATGGGGAGATCAAAGAAGGCTTCTTGGAAGAAGTGGTATTTGTGCTGAGCCTCCAAGGGTAAGATTTCTCCAGGAGGATATGAGTGAAAGAGAAGGAAAGCATTGTAGGCTCAGGTCTAGTGAGAGTTGAAGCTCGTGGGTGGATAAAGTAGCTGGGCTGGGAAAAGATCTGTCCTTTGAAAGAGTAGAGGACTTTGCAAGAGAACCTGTTAACGTTTGTTAAGTTGGCCCCACTAACGCCCAGGGCTGCACAGAGCAGAGAATTATTATTGTTGACTAGAGGCTGTAACAGAGAAGTTCTTAGAGACATCTGAACGTGTATCATTCATTCATTTCTGTTTTCTTTAAACAGGACTGAGTTCCTTGTCTGTGCGATGCCCTGGGCCAGGTACTGGGGGTGGTGGGTGTGGAGAAGCCACACAATGTGGAAGTGTATGACTGTGGCCCCTTAGGGACTTTACCATGTTTATTTCCTTCTTCTTTGTGGGTGAAGACCGTTAAATGGCAGTCAGAGTAGCCCAGAACCTCAGAATGTTCAATCAAGTTGAGGCCCTGGCCAAGTTTAGAAGCTAAACACATCCCAGTCTTCCTGGATAACAAGAAACACCTATACTAATAGCTAACACTTCTGAGCTCCACTTTATGCTAAGCCCTGGGCTAGGCAATTTATATCTGTGACCTTTGAATTTTGCATCAATGCTACCAAGTAAGAATTGCTACCTCACCCTGCTGTCCTAACATTAGGGTAGGCATTCTCACACTGCGGAGTGTGTGTGCGCGTGGGGGTGGGGGTGTCTGTGTGTGTTGGGGGCAACATGGAGCTTGTTGAGCAGGGCGTGACAAGTCAGGCGTGCCCCTTCATCTGCTGAAGTAGGGCTACGTAAGACCACCCTGGAATGAACAAATCCTTAGAAAAGTATCAAAAACCCCATCTCTAAGAGGCAGATTTGTTAGTGATGGAAGGCTGACCCCATGACCCAACACCCTTACATGAGCACCAACTCTGCTCGGACTACACTAGGTACTTTCGCATACGTGAATTCGATAAATCCCCAGAAGCATCTTGCAAGGTAGGGTTAATCATTTCTCAGATGATACAGCTGAATCACAAAGATGTTGGGACGCTTCCCTGAGGGTATGCAGTTAATATAAAACAGAACCAGAGCCCGTAATTCCAGATTTTTGCCCATATTTATTTCATGCTGACTCTAAGAACGAAGGTGCCATATTTGGTCCCAGGACAGGGACACTTGGACATCTAAGATTTTGGCACCTGGCTGGGCACAGAGACCTAACCTGTAAGCCAGGAAAAGGATACCAATTTACCCCTAAGAGCTGCTTGTCTGAAACTTGAGACACAGAATGACAAAGAGAGAAAGGGGTGGGAGATTGAGAGAAAGAAGGAGAAGGAGAGGGAGAGCAAGAGAGTGCCAGAAAGAGGAGGGGGGAGGAGAAGGGAGAAGAGGGGAAGGAGTGAGGGAGAGGGGGAGAGGGCACAGGCCCACAAAAGGCTCTCCCTAGGTGAGCCTGAATTTGGACGGCAGGCTGAAGAGGAGAGTCAAGGCTTTGATAAGATGACTTGTGTTGGTTGACCGAGAGCTGTCATTAATGCATTTTCTTTGGTTTCTCACCAACGTCAGAGACATCCTGTTTTTGCCTCCAGTCTTCATTTAGCCTGGGTTTGGAGGACTCTCCTTGGAGATTTATCTTACTTTGTGCCCTCCTAGCAATAATAACTCTGGGCAGCTCTGAATCTTGGTTCATCTCTAGAATGAGGATAATATTAATCATGATTCTAACAATAGTAACAGTGACAAGAATAAATATGTTTCTTATGGTTGTAATAATGAGACTTAACTAGGTAATGGGTGCGAACTGTAATGAGATAGTTCCCCTTTATCCAAGGTTTCTGTTGGGCTTCCTGCAATTTTCCTGGTCTGTGTCACATAGACATTTTATCATCTCACATCATCACAAGAAGAAGGGTGAGGACAGTACAATGAGATAGTTTGAGAGATAGTTTGTAACTTTCATTACAGTGTTATAATGGTTCTATATTATTATTAGTTATTTTTGTTCATTTCTTCCCATGCCTAATTTATAAACTAAACATTATCAAAGGTATGTGTGTATAGGAAGAAACATAGTCCGTGTAGAGTTTCGCACCATCCACATCTTCAGGCATCCACTTGGGGTGGGGGGGTCTTGGAACAGATCCCCCGTGGACGAGGGGGCTACTGTACAGCTTGCAAACATAGGATTTTGTTGCAACTTCTCCACTCCATGCCACGTAAGGGCATCCTTCATGGAGAAATTGCACGTTAGGTAGTCTTGCTCAGAACCACACCCATCAAAGAGTTCACTGTCCAGAAACCCTTTGTCTCAGAGTTCAGGACAAGTTACCACTTGCTTTGTTCCTTTACAAATCAGTTGACTCAGCCACTGTCCCAAAGGGTGAAACATGCTTCTGATGCAATGGTCTTTATTTTATTTTGTGTCTTAAAGTTTTTCACTAAGGGAAATATATAGAAGGAATAAGGCAATTGGAAATGGTTTCAGATGATGAATTAGCACTCATTGCTCCTCAGCAAGTCAATAGTGATTTCCTTAGAGCTCATCTGTGATTTTTTGGAAACTTCAGTTTTGAAGCAAAACACCCCCATCTTAGAATCCACATGTCTTCCCTCACCTCTACCCCAAATCTCTTTCCTATTCCATTTGAATTCCATATTTTCTAAGAACCTATCACTAAAATAGTGGCGTTTTATATTCTTGAAAATTCCTTTGGAAGAATCCCCTTGTTTAAGTTTATGTTGTCACTGTCATTAGCTTACCAGAAAACAAACAAATCATGGCATTATTTGTAAGGTGATTTGGTGTGTCATTGCCTAAAGCAGCAGCACCCAGAACGGAAAGCATTTATAAGAACTAAATTAATCTTTATTCAAATAACGGAGTATGAAATGATCCTCAGGATGAAGAAACAGGGGAAAAAAATCTTGAACATAACTGCAAATTTCCCTAAGCTTGGGCAATGGTTTTGCCTGGTTTTAATAAAATATAAAGCTTGAAAAGTCTCACTGAAAAATTCAAAAGCCTTCTTTTGACATCAAATAACTCTTAAGAAACAGTATTTGGAGGATTGGGGTGTAAATGAATTGCAAACATGTGGATTAAATTTCCCACAAAATATGCACGGTTCAAAAATTAAGTGAGAAAGTGTTTCAAAGAAATGTGCTTTGAGTTTTCTTAACTAAAATGATGGTCTAATTAGTGAAATCCGTAAGAGGTCACAGATACAGTGAGTCGGTTTATGTCTAAAGCTACAAAAAGCTGAACACCCTTTAGGATCAGATATACCCCTCCACTTGCCAACTGCATGAGCTCGGACAGTTTCTTTTTACTTTCCTGAGCTTTAAGGAACTCATCTGCTCAGAAGATGAGCTATACAGCATTAGTAATACTTCACTCACAGTGCCGTGTGGATTCAGTAAAAGTGGTTTATTCACGTATACCATTTGCTAGATGAGTCTGCATGTGTATTTGTGAGTATATATACGAGTGTGTAAATATATTGTATGTGCTTTACATGTGCGAGTGTACATATGGATGTAAGTGAATATATGTGTGTGCGCTTGTGCCTCTGTGTAGGTGGGGTGTGAGTACGCGCGATGGTGTGAATGTGAGAATGTGCATGCGAGTGTATGAGTGTGCGCCTGCACATGGATGTGTATCTAGGAGGCTGTATGTTAGATCCCTCTTTTCTCCATAGAAGTGACAGGTTGTAGATTATAAATCAACCTAACAGCATTTACAGTGATGCTAACATGGACTCTACGCTAGAGTTTTAGCCAGTGCTGATCTGTCAACTTGTTAGTAGAAAAGAATCAATTTGCTAAGGTTTGAATTTCCAGAAAGTCGCCATGTAGTGAATTCATTTCTGATGTCGTTGGTGCATTTGTAACTTAGAAATGAGAGGGGCCAGAACAGTGCTGTACAGTGTGTATAAAATCATTTCATACCTTACGTGGTAAAGTTTCTGTAAGTTGTTACTTAGAGTAAAGGCGGTTTAACAAAGAGCAGGGCGTATACAGGTGAATGAGAGTAGAATTGCTTATTTTAATCCCCTGTTGTCAGTGAGAACTTTGGGGGCCGGAGATGGTCTTCTATAGCTGTCACTACCAGCCTTTGATGTATCTTAGCCCAAGACTGCACCCAGAAACCTCCTCAGTTATGCATAGCCCAGCAGGGAACATGCTCCCTGATCTCTACGGAAGAACCTTTCCTTGACAGAAGTCATAGGCCCATAGCAGCTCTTCGACTGCTTGCTGGTCTCCCCAGCTCCGTGGCGCCAGCTCTCCTGAGCACGTAGCCTTCCCAGCTCTCCCAGGACCCAGTTCTGTTGGAGAGGATCATGGCTACTGTTCCAGGACAGGGCCCCGCCGCTGGCGAGGGTTATGCGTCCAGCACACACTTGCAACGTGGCCCCAACTCTTCAGCTGACTGCTTTGCCTTGACTTGGGTTGTGCTTCCGTCTTGGAGAGTTTTATCCACGCCACAGGCATGGTTGGCTCAGTGGCATGTGCTGGGGCATTTGGGTGCCACTGCGGTGGTCTCCTTGCTGGCTACATCTTCTCCCCTCTGGTGTGATCAGCTCTGCGCACTGGTACTCTTTCTCTTTCCAGGGAACTGGCTTTGCGTCTTCTGTGAGCTTTTGGATTCTTGCAGGCACCCCAGCCCTGTTGAGCAATCTTCAGCTCTGATCTGCCCTTCTAGTCACTTTCTACTTCCCCAGCCTCTGCTGCAGTGATCGCAGCTCCAGAAATTTACAAGGCTGTCTGCTCAGAGTTCTCTCCGTCCATCTCCTCTCCACGCGTGCCTAGGCCATCTCTTTGTTCCCAGCTCAGTGGCTCCTGAGTACAAAGATGCACCTAAGAGCAGGGGTTAACGCAGCATCCTCTCCTCTGGAGCTCCCTCTTGTCCAACTCTTGACCTCCTTGATTAGGTCTCAATCTGCTTCTGTGAGGTACTGGAACTAATTATGCAGATTAAGAGCTTGCACGCAAATTCAAATAATCACCATGGGTTAGAGTAATAGGAAATTCAAGTGGGTTTTAGCACAGGTCAGATCCTTTACATTAAGCTCCTGACACCCTGTCCATATTCTTTGTTATTAAAAAAAAAATGTACCAAATATGTCTTGCATTTGTGGTAACGTGGCTAGGATTTGGCCCCTTTTTAGTAACGAAGAGATTTGGGTTATAACAAAAAGTAGCCTGCGTCATTTTGACAGCCATGTACTATGATTGGTCTGCGACGTCAACTTGATTTTTATTTCCATCTCCATCCATCAGTAACCTTTATGAAAGAAGGGAAAATAATTTTCCAGCTTTTAAGGCTCTTGTGACAGTGTGTCAAGTTACATGGAGATCACAAAAGAAGAGTCATTGCTGAGTTGGCACAGACTTGGAGAGGCTCTCTCTGACAAGCTTTGCCTGCACCCAATGCAAGTGCAGTTCTGGGTTTATGCACCAGCTGTGCTGCTTACTAGCCGTGTGACCTCGGGTATCGACTTAGCCTCTCTGAACCTTAGTTTCTTCGTTTATAAAATTGTGTAGTTACACACGGGGTTGTTTTGCTAGTAATAGTGGCAGCTTACATGTGTTCAGCCTTTAAATAGCAGATACTGGGCTGAATTGCTCTATAGACATTATCTCATTTCATTCTCATAACGGCCCTCAGGAATGTTATTATTATCAGACGCTGATTTTACAAACGAGAACAGTGAGGCTCGTGAAAGTGAAATTATTTGCCCAAAGTCAACCAGCTGCTAAGTAGTAGAATTGAGACTTGGACCCAGATGATGGCATAAAGATTCCCAGTGGACTGTGTCCTTAACCACTATAAAATGTTTCTGTAAGGACCGAATGAGATAAAATTGAGAGGGTATAGAAAATCATAACACACTATGTAATTATTTATTACTGATAGAGCTATACTTCACACCCTGCGGTAACCATGATCGGTTTTTAGTTTCGTTTTTAGTTTTATTTTTCTTAAGCTCTTTAAAGCTATAGATTCCAAAAGCATAGAGGGAGTTATGGCAGGATTATGAAATATGACTGGACAGGGCCAAGGCCCTGAGTACACTGATTCTAAGATTTATGCTCCCATTTGATGTCCTCAAATGATAGAAGACACTATCCATTTACTGGAAGACACTATCCATTTACTGGTGTTTTGCAGGGGACCTGATGCAGAGGGGATCTGTTTCTCCCCTTCATTTGAGGACCACTGTGAGCTGCTCCTCTGATGATTAGATGTTTTCCTTAATTTGAGTGAGTCTGGACTCTGTTTTGGATACTGTTCCCAAGGAGTCTGCAAATATCCTCAAGATGGTCATGAACTTATCAAAAAAATATAAAACGCAAGTAATATTTAGTTTAAAAGAAATGCTTATGGGCTTGTTAAAAGGTAGAAGAGAATTTAAAAAATGAAACCGGGCCTGCTAAAGCCTCCTGGTTAAGAGCACAGGCCGGCTATGTAAGTCTCTACCCTTAATACTTAGCAATTGTGTGACCCTGGGCAAGGTACCTCATGCCGTCAGATCTAAGATGCCGTCAATTATGTGACACATCATTCTTTTCTATACCAATAAAAAAGAAATTTCCAATTACACAGTGACATAACCCCGTAGCAACAGTGCTATGCAATGTATGAGTTGGCTCTCATTGCACGTCTTGAAATTTCTTGCATTTTTGGCTGGAGGGATCTGACGATGTCTCTTGCCTTCAATTGGCTTGTTTGGCAATCCTTTTGGATAGATCGGTGACAAAAACATAGCAAAGGTTTCTTTTTGTGGACATCTTTCTTCCATGGGTCCTGTAAATCACTTAATTATCACTTCGCAAGAAACGAAAGAATTGTATACATTCCTCTGATGATACATATATTTGTTTTACTAAATACTCACTTGTCACCCTGCCATCCTGTTTCCACTGTGTTTCAGCGTGTTTCACAGTACCTCTTATTTTCAACATCAATTCAGAGCAAGCAGTGTTGAAAACATTTGAAAGGACAATAAAACTCCCCATGTGAAGTACTAACATTGTGTATAGATGCAAGTGAATTGACAAAAATATCAACAAGTATGACCAAGTATATATAGGTAATAGCTACCGTGTCAGGCTATTGTCTGGGCCATAGTGATTGTAAGACACCATTGATTACAGGATGCGTCCTGATTTCAGAAATGTGAAGTGTGTTCTTAAGATAAACGCCAGGGGCTTGGGTGGCTCAGTCGGTTAGGCATCCGACTCTTGATCTCAGCTCAGGTCATGATCTCATGGTTCATCGGTTTGAGCGCTGCCTCAGGCTCTGCGCTGACAGTGTGGAGCTTGCTTGGGATTCTCTCTCTCTCTCTCTCTCTCTCTCTCCCTTTCTCTGCCCCTCTCCCACTCAAAATAAATAAATAAACTTAAAAGTTAAAAAAAAAGATAAATGAAATACAGTCCCTAAGCATTCTCAGCCTGTTTCCTTATTTGAAAAAAACGAGATTAGTAACAGCATTTCCTTTAAGGAATACCATGAGGATACGGTGGAATCCTTTAGCAAAATGTTGGGTACATAGTAGGTACTCAGAGGTATTTGGAAAATAAAGACTGCTGTGGTGAACATCACTGTGGAAACCGAGCATAGATCAGAAGATTAAAGGGCAGCTTGGAATGTTTTAGCCAAATTCTAATGACATTATGGCGATGAAACCATAAAACACATTTGCTGACAGAGACCATGACTTTACAATGGTATAGTGGTGAATTGTAAGGGTTGGTTGGCCTCTTTTAAGCTGTGGAACTGGTTGTTTTGATGGCAGCGAAAAAGCAACCTTCCCTCTTCTCTCATGGATTACTTTTAAGATCCCTAAACAGCCAGTTTATTAAAGCCTCACATTTGAACTTCGAAGCATTTTCCCCTTCATTTCAAATCTTTCATGGATTGTAAAATGGTGCAACAGCTATGGAAAACAGTGTGGAGATGTCTCAAAAACTTAAAAATAGAACTACCATATGATCCAGCAATCCCACTTCCGGGTATAGATCCAAAGAAAAGGAAATCCGGATCTGGAAGAGATATCTGCACTCCCAGGGTCATTGCAGCATGTTTCACAATAGCCAAAATATGGCAACAGCCCGAGTGTACATAGCTAGATGAATGGACAAAGAAGATATAGTGTGTGTGTGTGTGTGTGTGTGTGTGTGTGTGTGTGTGTAGAATGGAATACTGTTCAACCATGAAAAAGAAGGAGATCCTGTTATTTGCAACAACACGGATGAACTTGGAAGGCATTATGCTCGGTGAAATAAGTCAGGCAGAGAAAGAGAATACTATATGACCTCACTTACATGTGGAATCTAAAAACATCAAAACAGAGAGGACAGTGGTGGTTGCCAGGTGCTAATGGGTGGGGAAATGGGGAAAGATTGGTCAAGAGGTGCAAACTTTCAATTATGAGAAGTTATGAATTCTGGGGATACCGTATACTGTACTAGATCCTTGAAAGTCGCTGAGAGTAGGGACTAATGTTCTCACTATAACAAGAGCAAAATAGTACTTATGTGAGGTAAAGGGTGTGTTAACTCATCCTATTTGGGTAAACATTTTGCAATCTGTATATATATATATGAAATCATCACACTGTATACCTTAAACTCACACTGGGTAAACATTTTGCAATCCATATGTATATCAAATCATTACACTGTATACCTTAAACTCACACAACATTACACGTCAATTATATCTCAGTAAAGCTGAGGGGGAAAAAACAAGTGGCTAACTCAAAGTCCATGTGCATCATGGACACGGAACGTGATATTAAGAAGGGATTGCAGGAGAAAATCTTCAACACCATTTAATCGGATGCTTAACCAACTGTCTTTTTACCTCTGGGTGCAGAGACAAGGACCCAGGTGCCCCCAGTCTTTTTACCTCTGGGTGCAGAGACAAGGACATAGATCTGCCAAGGTGCTAATAGGGAACTTCCGATGTAATGGTAATATTTAATCTAGGACACTTTATATTTTATACATATTCTTTTGCAGAAACCCAACTTGTCCTTCCTATTGAAGATTCACTATTTTTCTGTCTCTCTCAACAGTAAATCATAAAAAAAAAACTGGTTGGGGCGCATGGGTGGCTCAGTCAGCTAAGTGTCGACTTCAGCTCAGGTCATGACCTCACAATTCGTGGGTTTGAGCCCTGCATCGGGCTCTGTGCTGACAGCTAGCTCAGAGCCTGGAGTCTGTTTCAGATTCTGTATCTCCCTCTCTCTGACCCTCCCCTGGTCATGCGCTCTCTCTCTCTCTCTCTCTCTCTCTCTCTCAGAAAAAAAGAAAACCTGTTAACACTCCTATCGACATTCCACCTTGATAAGGATGAAGAGGGAAGTGTTTTCAAGAAATATCACCTGTGATGGGCTGACGTGGACGGTTCGGGCCAGGCGTGTAGAAAGCAGGGTGAGAGAGAATATATTGGGAATATAAACAAATTGACTTACAGAATCCGGTTGTTTTCTCAGGTAATTGTCGATAGTTCAAAACACATTTTTGTTCAACAACTTTTAAGAGCTGCAAACAGACTTACTGGCAGATTTTCTGATCTATTACGGCAATGGAAACCATCTGATGCCTGTTTTCAAACGTGTTTGCAGACGGCCAGAACTTATGACTCAATTAATAAAACAAACGTGTGTATGAGCTTAATGTAATCCTTTTGACCTTAATAAAGTCTTAAATCCCGAGTAAATCTGTTTTAAGATTGAAAAATGTACACAAAAGTGAAACATTCCATACACTTGCACTGGAGTTTATGACCCTTGCCTCCTGTCACTGCTTACTGGCTAACTTAGTGCCATTTAAAGTGCTTCCCTTGCTGGTAGCAAATTATAAATCCATATCTCTGTAAGAAGCTCTCATCAGCCCACAGGCTTGAGCATAAGTAGACACATGTGCGCACGCGCGCGCGCGCGCACACACACACACACACACACACACACACACACAGTTTTCTCTCATCATTGATTTGGTTGGCAGGTTGAAAAATGACCAAGGACTTTCTCTTCTAATTCTAAATATCATTGTTTGTAATGATAATATGCTGTTCATTTTCCTGGATTTTCCACTATGGAAATGCTAGACACATTACAATAAAATATATTCTTATGCAAATCATCCAAATAGGGTGTTTTTTTTAACCCCCAGAATAAATGTCTGAAAGAACGTCCTGTCAAAAGCAAAATACTGAAGTTTCTCAATAGGCCACTATCCTTTATCTGAGCTGTTAAGTCTCCAAGTTATTATATTATTACTGAATTGAAAGAATAATAAAATGATACTGGATAGTCGGCCCCTCGCCCCTCCCTATACACAGCAATTACAACTGCAGCTGAAAAGGACTGAAATTTTATCACATCAAAGAAGACACCAGCCAGCTATGGCTGCATGAAAGCCTTTCTGGAGTTTTGAGTTCGATTCAAAAAGGGACTTGTTCAGCACAGCCTTCTATTGTTTCACAGGCCTCTGTCAATCAGCACTGCGGTTAGTGAGGCCACTGTTTCCTACCACCAGCCAATAGGCAAACCCGTTGGGCTCTTTCAACCTAGCTGGTTATCTAATCTATTTTTATTAAGAGACAGAAAGGAAAGTCTGCAGATTTGGTCAAGGCTGAAATTAAACCTGGATGTTTTCCTGACAATCAAATCACATCCTATCTTAGCTGTATTCAAACCTGTTTTGAATAATTGTGTCAGTGGGGAAAGGAGGAAAGCTCACTAAAGTGGAAATCAGGAAATGCAGGTTCTGTTCCCGCCCCCCCCCCGCCCCACCCACCCACACACTCCCCCAGTCCAGCTCCGTTCTTAAGATGCTTTGCAAGAACCTTGAGGAGCCTGGCTTTACTTGGGAACGCAGCAGTGGTTTCATCTTGGAGGATTCATCATTTCTTCTACAAGCTAAGAGAACAGGACTGAAATTGAAAACGCAAATGGGCTCCATATGTAATACTTGGTATTACCTACAACTCACCTCACCTTGCCCTGGTGCCTCCGGTCTTGTTGATGATGGAAAACTTGAACTTAACCACCGAAGGCAACTGAGTTTCCTTTCATTTAAGGCTCTCTTTTAGGTAGTGACTCCATGCAGTGTTCAGACTCCCTCTGTCAGGGCTGTATCAAAGGGTTTTCCCTTTCCCTCCCCCCCACCCCCCGCTCCCGCTCCCCCACTCCAGGGACGTCTGCATGCGGACAAAGGCCTATGTATAATGGCATCCAGTGCTATGCCTACTGTAATGTGGCTGTTTCCCTGTCTTATCCACTGAGACAATGCAGGGCCCTTTTGGGTCTTGAGTTCTCTGATCCTCTCATCCTGCACCTGACCTGTCCCCAGTTCGCTAGCTCCCTCAGTGCCTCCCGGCCCCTGCGGCTCACAGGCTGTGGACAGTTGGAAGTGCCATCTCAGAACCGTCTACATAGATGTCCCTCCTCAGATGCTGCCACACTTAATGCTTCTAGTGTATCGTAATTATTCTTTCTGTATTGAGCATGTGGCCACGAAAGTAGACCACCACTCAGTATGTTCAAGATTCTCTCAATATATTTAGGATTCCTTTTGTTTGACCTACTCAAGGATGAGGTATCTTCTTCCCAGTTTCATCTGCTCAAAATGTATGCCTTGCACTGCCAACTTCTTCCTCTCAGTACAGGAAGGATTTTTCCCTTCCCGGGTGGCAAATCCATTCTATGACATATCCTTCTTGCTCTTTTACATTGTGGTTAATAATAAATCTCTATCCTCAAAGCCCCACGTTTTACTCTTGCTATATAATGGAATTTAAAAGGAGATTTAGAATCCCTCCCATGAACCCGGCTTTCAACTTCATTGTCTTGCTAAGGACTTAGAAGAATTTAGTTTGAGATCTAAGCCGTGCAAAGACTTCTTTGTTCTAGGTTGTACTAGAAGCTCCCACGCCCCACCCCCATCTCATCCTGCCACATTGATCCAATAGGTGAGGAGCCAAAGGGAAATATTTATGAAGAATAAAGTATACATTATTTCAATAGTTTCATCACTATTTATCCCCATTGTATAAATATATCGTTTTTGTCAACTACTGACCAAATTTTATAGCATAATTTTGATGCACTAGACTGTCTGCTGGAGAGCCTGTAGTCTCCGTGTTAGGGACTAGACACCCAGCGCAGAGAGTTAGGGAGAAAACAAGTCTCATGGGCCAAAGAACGGTTTTCAAACTGAAGAGAAAGATTCAGAATCTCTCGGAATTCATGGCTCCCTTGTGAAAGTGACTGAGAGTATGTGCTGTCTCTAAGTGCTGGCGCAGTAGATGAAGCAGCACCTGAAAGTGTCTGTATGAGGAGGTGGGCTGACACAGTCGCTGGAAAGAGATACGCAGACTCACATTTGTTGTTAATTTTGCACTCGAGCTTCTTCTGAGTTAGTGCTGTCGTTAACAATCTAGAACCAGGGGCGCCTGGGTGGCTCAGTCAGTTGAGCATCCTACTCTTGATTTCCCTAACTCAGGTCATGATCCCAGGGTGGTGGGCTGGAGCCCCACATCAGGATCTGTGCTGAGCATGGAGCCTGCTTAAGACTCTCTCAGACTCTTTCTCTCTCTGCCTGCCACCTCCACTCACTCATGCTCTTTAAAATAACATTTAGAAAAAACCAACCTAGAACCAAACTAGCAGTGTTTGCGAGGAAAGTAATGTAACAGTTTTATACTTACTGAAGAGTTGGTTGATCCACAAACATTTTCGAATTGGCTGCCTTTCAGGGTTTGGGACCTTCCAATGTTAGTAATAACATTACGGTTATTAAATCTTATTTTATTTTTAAAAATATTTCAGGGTTTGGGAACATCCAATGTTAGTAATAACATTATGGTTAATAAATCTTATTTTATTAAAAAAATTGTAACATTTATTTATTTCTGAGAGAGAGAGAGAGACAGAGCATGAGCAGCGGAGGGTCAGAGAGAGAGGGAGACACAGAATCCGAAGCAGGCTCCAGGCTCTGAGCTGTCAGCACAGAGCCCGACGTGGGGCTTGAACCCATGAGCCGTGAGATCATGACCAGAGCTGAAGTTGGACCCTTAACCGACTGAGCCACTCAGGAGTCCCTAAATCTTATTTTCTTTACTTTACACTTAGAAATTGAGACTCACAGAGGGAAAAAATGATATTTTAAGGATGTATCTCAACTCATTACTAGGTATCTTGTGGTATTTCTGCACTCTAATCCTCACATTTTAATTACAAAATGAGTATCTACATAAAACATTTGTGGGAACACCTGGATGGCTCAATCAGTTAAATGTCAGACTTCAACTGAGGTCATGATCTTGCAGTTTGTGGGTTCGAGTCCCGTATTGGGCTCTGTGCTGACAGCTCAGAACTTGGAGCCTGCTTTGGATTCTGTGTCTCCCTCTTTCCCTGCCGTCCCTCCCCCCGCTCATGGTCTGTCTCTCTCTCTCTCAAAAATAAACAAACATCAAAAAAAAAACCACATTTGGGTTTCACAGTCACAGTGTGATGAGGTTATTATACTGCCACACTTGGAAATTCATGTCTTTTCAGAGCCTGCAAGAGGCTGGAGAGAGCAGAAATTTTAAATCAAACGTGGTAGAAGTAAGAAAGCAGGGAAAGTAGATGGGAATATTGAAATAATTTCGAGATTAGTTTCCAGCTTTGGGGATTCTAAAGGAAATTAATGCTTTTATCTCAACCTAGATGTTACATTAAATTTATTGAAAGAACACTTCCTTGTGAGTGAGGAGATGTTGGTGTTGGGCCCTGCACCACCACAAAATAGACTGGTTAACTTGAACAAGTCAGGCAACTACTCTAAATTTCCAATTTCCTTACGGGTAAAAATGAGGGCATTTAATGAACAATCTCTATGCTTTCCTCTAATATTCAATGACTCAGTGTGGACTCCACATTCCATGCATCTATCATGTCTCTCCAATTCTCAGATTCAATCTGCTGACTCTTCCCTAAATATTGGTTGACTCCATCTATGCCCTTTCATCCCAGCTGCTGTTCCCCTTGTTGAGAGCCTCAATTGTCTTTCCTTGGCCCCAGTGGCCTTGACTCTCTTGACTCCTTCCAATCTGTCTTCTTTAATGGTGTCAGGGTGATTTTTCTGAAACACTAAGTTGATGACGCCACACTCTCGGTTATAAGCCTTCTGTGGTTGCTTCTTTGCTATGGCATAAAATCTGGGTCCCCACTTCTTTCTCCTCTTCCCTCATCATTTTCAATGATTACACCAAGCTGTTCCTGTCATTCCCATGCTTAAAACCTGCAGGAATTGTGTCAATGTTCCTGGTTCCTAGTTCTGGGGTTGGCATGTAGTAGGTGCTCAATAAAAGTCTGTGGACTGTATTAAATGAATTCGGTTGTAAACTTGGCTCTCCACTGGCTGTCTGCCATGGCACTCACTCACTCTGAGGCTCTGCATCTGAAACCCCCAGTACAGGTTAGCTGTCCCTCCTCTGTGCTTCCTCGGCCCCCTCTGCCACTTCCTACAGCAGCACTCATTACACTGGGTGACTGTTGGCAGCTTACTGTTTTGTCCACTCATATAGATACCAAACGACTTGGGGACAGGACGCAGGTCTTGGTTAGCATTTTATTCCCAATCCAAACACACGCCAGGCACCCAACTGAATAAACAGGTGAAGGAAGGAAGACAAGAAGAGTATGCAGTTGCCTTAATAAACCCCTGTTTATATCACACTGGCTGCTAATTTTGCCAAAATAAAAGGTTAAAGCCCTTATTTAAAGAAGAAAGAGACATTACCCTAATAGCAAACGTCCAGAAGAATGCGTTCTTTTGCTCTTCGAACACTGACTTTAGCCAGTTGACCCACCCAGGTGCTGGAGGAAGACGCAAGCGTTGACCATCATGGCAGACGGCATCCTCAGGATGGGAAAAGAGAACGGTGCTCTCTAAGGAGCCGGGGTGTTGGAATGGTGCACAAACCTTGGGAAAGGATAAATAGTGAGACACCATCAGGCGGCAAAGGCTGAGAACCAGTTTCCATTGTGCAACTGTGCTGTTGTTCGAAAATGAGAAGGTATTTATTTTACATGCTAGGGCAATTAAACAAACAAAAACCTATATGACCAAAAAGTAAAGATTGATACATGCATTCAATGAGAGCAGGGAAAATTACACTCATGGAGGAAAAGATTCCATATGTTCTCCAATACCTAGGCACAACTGGGTGCCGCTTTAATGACTTTCCAAATGCACCCCGTTGCTCTTAGGTATTGAAGAACATATGGCACGTTTCCTCTTTAACTGTGAATTTCCTTGCTTTTGTCAGTTGGTGTCTCAAGCTTAATGTATTTTAATGCAGCTTTTGTGGGTGTGAATCCAGTCCGAAGTTGTTATTAGAGAGGCCATGTTAATAGTATATGCAGATGTTATCTCTTCGTCTTCCCCAGATATGCTGTGAAAATCTACATACACAGTCGAACTTTGAAATTGTTAATAAAGGCCCTCTGAGAGTTTCCAAACCGTTCTTCTCAGCGCCAAACTTAGCATGGATGATGAATGACCATTTAGTTGCCAATATAGCACAATATTTCAATTTCCTGCCTTCCCAAAGGTATTTGAAAGGTTGTACGAAGTTCATTCTCACAGTATGTGTTGTCTACAACACCGTGATCTCCGACTGGCTAACCTTAACCAAAACCTTTTCAATTAACTCAACACATTCCTGGAGAAAACCAGCCCACTCTAGGTTCTGTACAAATATGTCTTTATTGATTTTCTTGGCAAAGACTCTGTAAATTACGGCAAAATCTGTTCTTTTCAGATGATGCAGAAAAAGGAACATTGTCCATGTTGGACAAACACTAAATCAACGGAAGGGTGATGAGCATTTTATGTACGAGAAGTTACAGATTTAACTGTCTGTATTTTTTTTTTTTTTTTGCACATGCAGCCTCCGAGAATGTTAATGAAAATCTATAGGAAAGGATTTAAAAAATTCCTCATTCATAGTCCTGCCACCCCCTGCAAATCAAATTGTTTTCATCTTTTCCTCATTCTCTTCCAGTCCCTGTCCATATGCGTACATAATTTTTACATAATTACGCTTCCAGTGTAGAAGCAATTTTGTAATCCGCTTTTTTTTTTCTGTTGAAAATTATGGCAATTAGATTCTAAGGAAAGCCATATAGCACATTCTTGTGGACAAATAGAGCAGAACCCAGAGTTAAAAACTGAAACTCATGGACGAGGATTTGCCCGACAGCCAAAGCGCGGTATTTCAAAGTATGCCAACGTCCTTGACTAGACTAGGTTGGCTTATTGTTTGTCCCTGAATCCTCATTATAAGCAGGGACACCCAGAGACGCCTGCTTGTGAGTGTCCCATTATTCTGAGAGCCAAGCTGCCCCAAGAAAGAAGCCTCATGGGGGCTGGTGAACAACTCCATTTGGGACTTAGTATCATCCAAATAAAAGGAAACAAGGCTGATTTCTGCCAAGCCACCATTAGGCAGACTGCAGAATGAGCATTTCTGAAATGTGTGACTTGTTGGAAAGCTAATTCCTTCCTGTTGACGGAAGACCTTAAACGTGCTACATAGAGGCTCAATCTGTGAGACTAAGGCTCATTTTAAGGATGATGAAGAGCAACAAATGCACGGATTAGTGTTGCAGGTAGAAATCATGGCCAGAGAGGATTAGAGTGACAGAATTCCCAAGTAAAGGTTTATGCATACATCAATGGATATGACACGTTTTACAAAGTGCATAGATATGTGAGTTTAAGACAATCATGCATTTCAATTTTTTTAATGTTTTATTTATTTTTAGGAGAGAGAGAGAGACAGCGCGAGCAGGGGAGGGTCAGAGAGAGAGGGAGGTACAGACTCTGAAACAGGCTCCAGGCTCTGAGCTGGCAGTCAGCACAGAGCACAACGCGGGGCTCGAACCCACAAACCGCGAGATCATGACCTAAGCGAAAGTCGGACGCTTAACTGACTAAGCCACCCAGGCGCCCCTAATCATGCATTTCAATCACAACCCCAAGCTCTGCTTAACATTCCATCCAAGCAGTCTTTCACTTGAGAAAGAGTAAGAAATTGCTCCTATTATTTCCACAAAATTGGCAATATCGGAGAAACAATTAATACCCAAGTTTGTGGGTCCTCTGAGCCCATGTCCTTGAACCAGTTTTCTCTGTTTATCCTTTGTAAGATTTAGCATCAAGCAACCCCTTCTGAATAATGATGTCAGCCCGAATGTGGACGGCAGCTGTGGTCCTGTGATTTTTACCAGTGTCTGGAATATCACATTCGGTAGTCTTTGTTTACAAAGAAATATGTCTCGTGTGTTACATATTCTATTCAAGTTCGAGTGAAAGTCTAACTTTCTCTACTCCAGACTTCTGAGCTAAGGCTAACTTGCAAGACTGTCGTTTTGCTAAAATCGCGACAGACTGAAATGTACACAGGGATTGATGAAACTTTCAGAGATGGAATAACCCTGTTTAGGACATACAATTGCAGAGTTCTTAAGCTCCCTCTCCCCCATCCCCAAGTATCCTTAACAACAGAGGAGTGTGAACTCTCCAGGGGCTCTGGAACAGTCTGTTACAAGCTGGAAATTTCTTTGAAGATTCTGGTTTTTTAATCTTAAAATATCATAGGTTTTTGCATACTACTTCATGATATGTTCGTGTTTGTTTTGACTTGAAAAAACTACTTTATGTTGTCAGGTAAATTATGTAACTTTCCCTTCTAGATATTTAAGGAAAACAGATGTTCCAGAAACATGTCGTGTTTATTCTATGGCTTATGCTGGTTGGGTGTTCCTGTTGCAAAAGCATGACATAATTGGTTTTGAGATTTTATTTTTCAGCTATGAAAAGATGCTTTAGAATCAGTTAAATACCAGGGAACATTAAATACCTGGGGAATTTTACCACTGAAATTCGGTCCACCAGATTATTAATATGAAATAATGCTTATAAAAATACCTTGAAATAGTCCTTGGTGCTATACTTGTCTTAGGTTCTAGCATTTGCTAATTTCTCCTTCCTCTCTACACAGGTGCCCTTCAAGCTTCTCTAACTACCTCATTTGCTCCTGTGAAGTTTTCATATTAGAGTTTTAGAATGTGCTTTGAGGCGAGACAGAGCTGGATTTAAATCACACCTCAGTCACTTGTCACTTACCTTCTCCGACACTCAGTTTTCTCATCTGTAAAGTGGGGGAAACTGCATCCATTTCCAAGGGTTAGAGAGTTAAATGAGGCGATGTATGTTAAGTGCATAGGTCATAGAAGGTACCCTAATAAGGCTAGTTCCCCTTCCTCATTGTCCCCTACTACATCCGGGCTGAATTCTGCAGCTGTTCTTGCTCCTGGGCTCAGGGAGCTGGTATAGTTGGGTAAGGGAAGCAGGTCTCTACGGCTAGCATTCTCATTGTTCTATTCTCTAGACATGGGGTATGGGGTTCTCTATGTGTCATTTGATAGCAAATGGGGCTATCTGCACATTTTTCATGCAAAACAAATGAAAACAAAAAACAATCTAGGTAAAAGCAGCACCTTTCCAACCACATTCTGGGGCTGAACAGTGTGCCATTGTGAAACTCCCTGGATTCTAGGGTTTTGTTTGATGAGTGGATTTGCATATTGAAAGATGGAATGGCCCTTATTTCGGGGGATTTTGAGCATTTCTTCCAAAACTGAAGATTATTCGTTCTGGATAGGGATTTGAAGTTTTGATCCTCAGTCCGAAAACTAGAATCATATAACAAAGTGACATTGTCCCAGACGTTGTTCTAAGCGCCTTACAAAGATTAGCTCATTCAGTCTTAACCAGCCACTCTACGAGGAGGGTGGCCCTACTATCATTCTTGCTGCATTGATGAAGAAATTGAGGCGCAGAGAAGTTAAGTAACTTGCCCAAGACCACATAGCTAGTAAGTAGGGGAGACAGGTTTTGAACCCAGGAAGACTGCATTGCAATCAGAATGTGTTCACGTGTCTGGGCACACGTGCACACATACCGTCTCTCCGTGTATATATACGCCTCCATTTTGTTACTTACAAAACATGGACATTAATAGTGCTCAGTTTTGTAAGCCAGGATTCTTGGTTATCAACAACAACACCCAACTCCAATTAACACAAGCAAAACAAATTTTATGGTTGGCACATCAGGCTCAGAAAATGGCAGAAACCAAAGGAAAGTGCAGGACTAGGTTAAGTACTGCTCCTATAGCTTTTAGACTCTGGAAGCCACGTTCACCATCACCACCGACCACTTGAGGTCTGTGGTGCTGAGAGGCATCACTCATTTCCCCTGCCCAGTCCCTGGTGGGATTATCCAATTAGCCAAACTTAGAGCACCTGCTCATGCCTAACCCAGAGAGTAGGTAGTGTCTGATATCGCATTGGTCATGGGAGGTGGGAATCTGCCTTCCATCAAGACTCACTCGGTGGTGGGGTTTCCAAAAGGGAAGGATGTTCAGGTGCTGGACAGCCAAAGAGAGCAAGTTGAAACAAAACAAAAGGAACAAAAGTCACTGGACAAAGGTCGGTGATTCACCTCATAGCGTTGTTGTAAGGATGAAAATGCAAAGCATGTAGTAAGAACCCCATAAGTGTTATGTTATTATTACTCATACGCTATCTTGTTAGGGCTGTCTTTTCAACTCTGATTTGTGCCTTTTTGTCTACAGGTTTCCTGCGATTACTTTTTATTTATGTATTTATTTTGAGAGCGAGAGAGAGCATGCAAGAGTGGGAGAGGGGCAAAGAGAGAGGAAGAGAGAGAATCACAAGTAGGCGCCACACTATCAGCTCAGAGCCCGATGCGGGGCTCAAACTTACAAACCGTGAGATCACGACCCGAGCTGAAATCAAGAGTCAGACACTTAACTGACTCAACCACCTGTGGAGGTGGGGAGGGGGGCTCTCGTGATTACTTCTAATGTTCTTAAAATATTTTTATATTTGATTCTACTTCCACCAGGACAAAACTAGCTGTAATAAGAAAAACAATGATTTTACAGGGCACCTGGGTGGCTCAGTCAGTTAATCATCTGACTTTGGCTCAAGTCATGATCTCACAGTTTGTGAGTTCAAGCCTCCCATGGGGCTCTGCGCTGACAACGCAGAGCCTACATGGCATTCTTTCTCACTCCCTCTCTCTCTGCCCCTCGTGAGATTCTCTCCCTCTCCCTCTTTCTCTTAAAAATAAAAGCAAACAAATGATTTTATATCCACATAGCTCTAACTCGCTTAACTTTATAGCATCTCATTTAAACTTCACAACAGCCTTCTGAGGTAGGACTTATTTTCCCCTGTGTCCCAGTTGAGAAAACTGAAGCTCAGAGAATTAATTTACATCACCCAGGGTCAAATCCAGGATTTGAATGCAAGTCTTCTGATTCATCCAGTACTTTTGCACGTGTGTCCATTCAGGAGAAGTGGAGAAATCGCTGTCCGCGTTTGGATCTTGTCATGATTTTTGCCTTGGAGATACATGTTATGTCTACCTTCCCATATGAGTTGCTGATAGTGTCGGTTGACAATTAAGAGTATGGGACCAAATCTGAATTCAGCCTCCAGTACTTCTTAACTGTAAGACCTTTGGAAATTAAAACTCTTTCAGCCTCAGTTTCCTCATCTGTAGAATGGAGACACTGATACTTCACCCTTAGGGTTCTAGGAAAGGTAAAGTTGAATAATGGCCGAGAAGTGGTTGGCATAGTTCTTGGCACACAGGGAATGATTATTCAGCTACTATTATTATTGCTGGATGAATGGAGGAAAAGAAGGGTAGTATAAGCAGATATCTACTTTTCATTATTTTGGAAATCCACACATCTCTCCCTTTTGCTTGAATTATCCTGACGTGCCTATATATGTGGTCTCTCTGCTTAGTCAATTCGTGAGAGTCTTTGGAAGTCTACCCTAAGTTTTATTCTCTGTGCAGTTTTCCAGAAGTATCAGTCTCATCAGTCTCTCCCTTCTCTGCATGCATGTAGAGTTGGCATCATCTATACCATGTCACTATGCACTTCTGAAATCTCGTGTGCGGTACCTGCTGTAGTGCCGTGGCCTGAGTGCCTGTGTCTCCTTGGACGTTGGAACCTAGTCCCCAGTGTGATGCTATTTGGAGATGGGAGCCTTTGGGAGGTGATTAGAACATGAGCGAGGAGCCATCACGAATGGGATTAGTGTCTTCTAAAAGAGGTCCCAGAGAGCTTCCTCTCCAATGCTGTCATCTGCAACCCAAGACGAGAGCTCTCCCCAGAACTTGACCATGCTGGTACCTCCATCTTGGACTTCCAGCCTCCAGAACTGTGAGAAATAAATATCTGTTGTTTATAAGCCCCCACCCCACACCCCTCAGTCTATGGCACTTAGTATAACTAAGCTCACACTAAGACAGTGGATCATAAACTTGTTGAGGACAATGGTTAGTGTCCCACAATGACTGGCACAGGGCTAAGAAAGCACAAAAGTGGTTGCCTAATAAGTGTTTTTAGATTCATTATCCTGGGTCGTTAGTAGGAAAAGCCAATAACATTACTGAGTCAGAGTACCATATGTGGTGTCACTCGTTATTTTTCAAAACCCCCTCTCAAGTGTAATAACGTGATAACCTCATGCCCCTCCCCCGTGAGGAAGGCCCAGAACAATGAGAAAGGGCTCTCTTGTTTTCCTTCCGTTCTCATTCTGCTGTCTAGTAGAAGGGGTCTGTGTTTCCAACTGTGCTAAAATTCCCCTAGGAGTAGATCTGGCTTTAACTGGGCAAGCAGAGAAGACTTGGATCCTACAGAGTTTAATTCGCATCGTATGGGAAAGGGCAGGGTGTCCCTGAAGGAATCTGAAGCAAAAGGTCCACCAAAGTAACTTTGACCATGACTCTGAGCCTCAATATGCCTTGCACGGTGGAGAAGGTCTTTAAAGGTCTCTTCAGATCTGCTCTTCTGTGACGTAGACTGCATATTCCTTAGGACAATGCTAGCTGCTGTGACCAATGAACCCCCAAAAGTTCAGCACCTTAACACAGTGGAAGTTTCTTTACCAGTTACATAGTGATCCAATATGGGTGTTCCTAGTGGTAGTAATGACGGGGCCTTTCTCTGTGTATACATTTAAGGACCCAGGCTGGTGGAGGTTCTGACACCCTCAACGTGGGGCATCCAAGGTTGCCCTGGGTGTCAACAGCTAGCAGGTGGGATGGGAAAGAACGCAGAAGACTGTGCATAGGAGGGCCAGGCCTGGGCATGTTGCACATAACTTTTGTCCACTTTTCATTAGCTAGATGTGACCACTGTTAACTGCAAGGGAGGGTGGGATACGTAGTCTAGCGGGGTGCCAGGAAAAGGAGGGGAACATGCATACTGATGAAGTCGTCTTTGCCACGGGTAAAAATAATAAGAATTGGAGTTAACATCTTGGGGCACTTCTCCCGCGTCAGGTTCTACACTGCCTGTATTTCTTTTTTTTTTTTTTTTTTAATTTTTTTTTTAATGTTTTATTTATTTCTAGAGAGAGAGAGACAGCGTGAGCAGGGAGGAGGGTCAGAGAGAGAGGGAGTCACAGAGCAGGCTCCAGGCTCTGAGCTGGCAGTCTCACAGAGCCCGACGCGGGGCTCGAACCCACGAACTGTGAGATCATGACCTAAGCGAAAGTCGGACGCTCAACCGACTAAGCCACCCAGGCGCCCCTACACTGCCTGTATTTCTAAGCATCCTCACATTGAAGCCTGGCAACCCTAATGAGGCGAGTGCTATTTGGGGCCATATGTTTTTGGATGAAGAAACAGATTCACATCATGCAACAATCGCGTTCTGAAGCTCTGCTTTGAACCTAGGTCTCTTTGACCCTAGAGCTCGACCCCCTGACCTCTATACTTTTGTAACTGTCCCATCTGATTGTTCTATGTTAGAGTATGTTCTATTGAGTTCTAACCTAATGGAAGCACAGACCATTTAGTAAAAAGCTTTCTTTAGTTCTGTGGGTGTTTATATCATGTTATAACTGGCCAGCTTCCCAGTCATATTCCAGCTCTCCCCAGGTGAGCCTTCAAAAGTGTCCACAGATGAAATATGCTGCTTCAAACAGATTCTTATCCATAGTTTCTCTTGGAACATTGTCCACACGGAGCATATGAAGTGTTTACGAACCTAGGGAATGATGATTGGAAATGAGGTTGGAAGTCTCCCCGGCTACCTCTCTGATGAGGTTTCCGGTTCTCCCCGAATTCATGTGGCATAGAGAAAGCTCTGCTTCCGGGCCTTGGCCGTCATCAGGTGGGCTGGGAAGTGAACCGTTTGGGGATGCAAATTAACACGGCTCTAAAGGAAGCAGACTGCTTGCGGTCTGGAGTTCGGTTCCCAGGGCCAGAGGGGGAGAGATCTGGGGAGGGCAGAGGCCCCATTCTGTGAGCGGGGAGGGCTGGGGTGAACCCGCATTTTCATACGAATTGATTGACCGCAGAGGGTGGCCCAACAGAGGAGGCTTAGAAGCTGTCTATGAGGCTAACCAACATTGGGAGAAAAACATAGTATCTTAAAGATGGGGAATCTCAGAAGTATTTGGTTTTCAACCTGTTGTTCTAGTATCTTGTAAACACGCTCTGTTTTCCTGACATGGTTTCACTCACTCAGACTTTAAATTCTGAGGAAAACAACTACTCTTTTACTTAGTTCTTTAAAAAAATTTTTTTTTAATGTTTATTTATTTTTGAGAGAGAGAGACACAGAGTTGAGTGGGGGAGGGTCAGAGAGGGAAGGAGACTCAGAATCTGAAACAGACTCCAGGCTCTGAGCTGTCAGCACAGAGTCTGACGTGAGGCTGGAACCCATGAACTGCGAGATCATAACCTGAAGGCAGCTGCTTAACCGACTGAGCCACCCAGGCGCCCTGTCTTTTACTTAGTTCTTACGACTTGGCCACAGTGTGAATTTAAGATAGTCTTCCATCCTCCACCTCCCTCCTCCCCGCCCCCTGCTGCCACCTTTCTTACCTTGTAAGTTGTGACGCTAGTACTGGAGGTAAGAAATTTGTGTTTGCTGTTTAAAACCAGGGAAAGCAGCTTCCAGTGTAAATGTACGTGGTAGTTCCTCAATGCAGGCAACCGAGGTGGCTGTCTACACAAGGGAGAAGAGAGAGGGGCACATGGGGGAAGCAAAGGGGGCCAAAGCAGCAAAGGGTGTTGCCCTTATGCATTGAAGACCTAGGCTATTGAAGGGACAGCCTGGTGTATGACCGGGGGACCTATAGTAGTGAGTTTTACAGAGCCCTGCACCAAACCTAAATGTCTCAATCACTTCTCAAACAAACCTATGAAAATCGTATTTTGGAAAATTCATTTCTTCTCTCTTTTCTTCACGAAGGAATGTTTTTCATTCCCCTCGTAAATGTTTATTTTGGTGTCTACTATGAGCTAGACACTGTGCCAGAGCTATGAAGAGACGTACCTGGGACACTGAAAGGGGTAGAATGTAAAGAACGGATGGATAAACCGCACGGCAAGTGGATGCTAGAGACCCGCAAAGGGTATTATGGGAGCACAGAAGAGAGATGCCTAATCTGGACTGGGGACAGGGGTGTAGATGCTGTTAGCCTCCAAAGGCGCTTTGAAAGTGAGAGTCTGAGCAGAATCTTAAGGACTAAGGAGTTAGCCAGGACAAGAGGGAAAGGACCCAGCAGGATGATGGAGAGGACATTCCAGGTAAAGGGAATAGTGCAAGTATATAGGTAAAACTGTAATACGATACTGAAAATTCTTCAAGGCTTCCATTTGGTTCAATGGGTTTTAAATTTATATATATTTATATGATTAGATCTATATCTGTATCTGATTATAAAGCTAATACAGATTCTTTGTGTAAAATTTGTGAATTATACAAAAGCTCAAGGGAAAAAGTGGGAATCACCTTGAATCCCTTCACTCAGATGTTAATGGCGGTGTTATGCATATTGTGATCATTTTCTCAAGTCACCAAAAAATCTTTCCATCATGATTGATGGCGTTGTCATACTATTCCATTGGATTTATTTAACTGAGCCCCTCTTGGTGTTTCTTTAGATTATTTATACTTGTTCACAAATATAAATCATGCTATCATTAACAACTTGTCACAGACATTGTGGCACAGGGGCTAAGAGCAGGGACTGGGTTTGGACCCGGCCTCTGTCATCCTTAGGCTACTTACTTAGCTTCCATGTGCCTCCATGTCCTCCTAGGTAAAACGGGGATGAAATGTTACCATTCTCAGAAAGTCGTGATGATTAAATGAGTTAATGCATGTAAAGTTCTTAGAAAGGGGCCTAATGCCTGGTAAGCACTCATAAATATTTGCTATTACCAATTTTGTATGTTTCTGATCACTTCCTGAGGATAAAGTCTTGGAATTAGAATGGCAGGGTTAAGGCGTATATTTCTTTGTAAGACTTTTAATGCATGTCGCCGAATTGCCCACAGAAAGGGTGCACCGGTTTACTCTCTTCCCCATCGTTCATGATACTGCCTTCTGTCTGAGACTCTCGTCACGTGTCCTTCTCCATCTCCATACAAATGCTTCACTGGACAAGGACCATGTCTAATTCACCAACGTATCCCTATTTCCTTAATGCAGTGCCTGATAGGTAAGAATTGCTTCATACATATTTGTGAAAGGAATGGTCTATGTCAACCCTGGATATTTTTGTTTTAAAAGTGTAGCTTATTTTTTAAGCCAGCACTTTCTCTGAGTTTATTGTTTGCCTTTTCATATTGTCTCTGATATTATTTTAATTTGCATTTCTCATTAGCGGTGAGACAGAAGACCTTCGTATTTATTGGCAATTTGTATTTCTTCTTTTGTGAATTGTCTGTTCGTACCATTTGTTTATTTTTCCGCTGTGGTGTTCATCCTCTATTATAGATTTGAAGCATTTTCTGTGTATTGGACATATTAATCTTTTTTCATATCTGATCTCTTTTTCTGAGTTTGTTGTCTACCTCTTAATGTTGCCCATGGCCTTTTCTTGACACACAGAATATTTTAATATTAGATCGTCACATCTTTTCATCTTTATCTTTATAGTTTTCTCCTTGCTGTTACATTTACAACTCCTTTACTCCTGGACAGTGTTTTCTGTTAGTTCTTATAGTTTAAGTTTTTACCTTTCACTTTTTATATCGTCCGGAATTCATGTTGGCTCAATTTATCCCCAAATAGCTAACAATTGTCCCAGTATTTTCCTTTCCCCACCGATTTGAAGTATCATGTGCTATATTGCTATGTACTTTCGGGACCGTCTCTGTGCTTTCTCTCCCGATCCATTGAGTACATAGGAGTGTACTCCTATGCTGGTATCATGCTGTTTTAATTATTGTTGCTTTAAGAAACACTGAGGTATCTGCTGGGGCCAATTCTTCTTCATTATTCACTTTGTTGCTCAAAATTATCTTGGTTATTACATATATCAATACATGTAAAAGTTATGTTATGTCCATATGTATTCTGAGATTCACAATTCTCCAAAATATTTTTTATCTTCCTTCAAAACATGCAGGTATTTTTACAGATTGTGGTCCTAGTAGAGGACTGCTATAGCCAAAGCACATGTTTTTCCCCTCCGTGAAAACATTTCCAGTCCCTTCTTATGCAGAGTATTGTAGAATTTTGTCATTTTTTTAAAGCTTATTTAGAGAGAGAAAGAGAGAGAGAATGTGAGCAGAGGAGGGGCAGAGAGAGAGGGAGAGAGAGAATCCCAAGCAGGCTCTACGCTGTCAGCACAGAGCCCAGTATGGGGCTTGATCTCACAAAATGTAAGATCGTGACCTGAGCTGAAACCAAGAGTCAGGTGCTTAGCTGACTAAGTCACCCAAGTGTCCCAGAATTTTACAGTTCTTACAAGCTAGAAGGTACCTTCAAGATTATCTAGTCCAGCTACCTTATTTGACAAATGAGGCATTCAGACTTCAGCGGTCGTTAATGCCAAATCCAGGGAGAGAGCCAAGGATTCCTGACTCCCCGATACCAGCACAAAAGAGGGGGCAATGAATAATTATGCTATCATCTTGTGCACTGACATCCATGAGAGCGCTTAACATGTACCCTTTGATGCACAATCCTCCTGAAATTTGCCTCTTCTTTCCCTTTTCTTCCTCACATCCCAATTTAAAGGTCTAAACAAACCTCTCTCTGCCTCTGTCATAGACTTTATAAATATAAATGTTGTATGTAGTACATAGTATTTTACCAGAAAACTACAATAAGATAAATTTAGACTATGGTTTGAGCATATAATTATAGGGTGTCATGAAACAAAGGGAGTTAAAAATACAAAGCTAAGCCTACAGCAATAAATATTGTACAAGACACTCATTACTTTACGGAAATCCAAAAGATTTTGCAAGATCTCTGTTTGAAGACTCTCGTTTGGCTTTGTTAGTGCACAAGCATCAAATTGAGCTGTGCTTTTTGATATCCCCAAACTGTACCTTCTAAAGTAAGTGTTAGCAGTGAAGGAGATTAGATAGCAGGGCTTTGGGTGTAGATATGTAGCCTATCGTATTTAGCTCACTAGAGCCTCAATCAGCTGACTGGCAAAGACCAAAAGTTGTGTTGTCCTCCACCATACATGTTGGCCTCTTGAGAAATATTTGGATGACAACATTTAACGTTCTGAGCCCAAATAACATGGTTGTACTACCCACAACCTACAGGCTCAGAAGTAAAAACCTTTGAGGGGAGTTCCTGCCAAGGAATCAATATTGAATAGTCAGAGATCATGCAAAGTTGGGAAGTAATTATGCAGCTAGGATTTAAGTTGGAGGAAGAAGACCTCTGCCAGTCTTGGAAAAGAAATTGCCCTAGCAGAAGGAAGTCATGCACTCCTACTTTTGGGTTATGTTAAAATGTTATGCCCTTCATTTTCATCAGTAAGAGTTGAACACCCCTTGGGTATGTGTCATGCCATTAGGTATAATGGAAGCTTATGGGTTTGGGGCTGGGCTCCATGGTGTGGTGGATGGAAGTTAGGGAAAAAAGTTTTAGTTCTATTTCAGGCGCTATGAGTCTGGGCAATGCACACTCCCTCCTTCAGCTCAAATGTTACCCTTTCTGAGTCATGGCCACCTGAGAACCTGATGAATGTGATGGCTTGCTGCGGAGAAATGCATACACATACATTACCCCTCCCCACCCAAGCCCCCGCAGCACACTGGGTACAGAATCTCTACAGGAGCTGATAGCTAGATCTCTTTCTATTCTATTAGGACCTCTGCTCCAAAAAGTTTCTTTACCTAGTAAATTACAGGCAGAAAGCCATAAAAAATATGAGAGGGTAGGGGTGCCTGGGTGGCTCAGTTGGTGAAACGTCCGACTTCAGCTCGGGTCATGATCTCACTGTTCGTGAATTTGAGCCCGGCATCGGGCTCTATGCTGACAGCTCAGAGCCTGAAGCCTGCTTCAGATTCTCTCTCTCTCTCTCTCTCTCTCTCTCTCTGCCTCTCCCTTGCTCATGCTCTGTCTCTCTTTCTCTCAAACATAAACATTAAAAAAATTTTTTTAATAGGAGAGGGTAGTCTTGAGTTTGTAAAAGTGAACAATATCCCCTTAATGGTTACATTTTTAATGATGGGCTTTTCCACATTTTGTGTGTGTGTACATGTGCATATGCAAAATTCGATGGAAGATGACCAATATAAAGAGCTTAGCAACCATTCAGTATAAGCACCACCATCCTCGGCACACACACAAACACAAAGGTTGGGATACCTTTCTTAGAGGGCTTGCCTCATGTGTAAGTAATGGACTCTTGTTTGTGTTACATGACTGATGACTTCATTGAAAATCTGCACCATGCCGTTTTAGCCCTGGATTACTTCAGTTGACCTTTGTGAAGGTTTTATCTGTGCAGAGTGGTTGTTTGACTTGTTTTAACCTATTAGGGTTTGGGTTTTTTTTTCTTCACCATATATTAGAGTAAAATTCTACTAAAAAAATAAGAACATAAAAACATCACCATCGTCTTATTTTGGGTAACTTTGGCAGTTGGTCTTCTCTAAGAAAGAAGGTAAATCAATGAATGACTTGGTACAGTTGTGAGATTCCTATGGTGCATGACTTTTGAAAGATCCTGTGTTTGTCAGTGTTATGTATGTGGTTATTTGTTAATGAGGGACGGAGTGTACCCACTGTCATGTTAGAGTTAGCTGGGAAGGTCTTTAGCTTTCTCGTTGTTCTGTTAAGTTGTTCATCTTGCAATATGGTAATTAAGAGGGAAGCAAGAATATGCCTAGATTTTTAGTGGCCTGAGACAGAACTTGGTTTGAGACCTGCTTCTAACTCTCAGTCTCCACCTACCTCCTAATTGCCTCTGTTTGCAGCCCCCAGTTTTCTCATATAATGTCTTCCTGAAAATTTGGGTGATGGTCCAATGTGCAAAAGTCAAACAAGTGGTTTGCATGCTATGAGTGTGATCTTATTCTTGGAAAGCTAACATATGATTTATTTGATAATTATACTTTGCCATTTAGACACTCTTCAGTGACTAATATGGCTAGAATTTTCCACACATTTTGTAGTTGAATGTTAAATTCACACTTGCACCTGCCATTGGCCAATCTAAGCCCAGGATCATCTCAGGATGTAGCTAAATACTTGTTATGTGGACATATCTAATGATCTTGGTCACAACTAGGTTACATTTATGATGTTGATTTCCGAGTATAGTCATTTTCACAAGATAGTAGAACGAAATGCAATAACATGTTCCAAATGATGACACAAGCACTGAGGGCTGTATAAAGATGGTGGCCCCGCTAAGAATGGAATTGTTGGCTAGTAGCGTAGATGGCATCAAAGTCTAATGTAAGAAAGTCAACGAGCACATTTGGGTTGTAGGGAACTTGAACCTTTGGTGAAGTTCACACTCATCATATCCTCTGCATAGCTCTAGGAAGGAGTTCCAATAAAGTGTTTAATTCAGCTCCTTTTTAAAACTATACTTAACAACGGGGCGCCTGGGTGGCTTAGTCGGTTAAGCGTCCGACTTTCGCTTGGGTCGTGATCTCGCGGTTCGTGGGTTCGAGCCCCGCGTCAGGCTCTGTGCTGACTGCCAGCTCAGATCCTGGAGCCTGTTTCAGTCTGTGACTCCCTCTCTCTCTGACCCTCCCCTGCTCACACTGTCTCTCTCTCTCTCTCTCTCCTAGAAATAAATAAAAATATTTAAAAAAAAAACTATACTTAACATCAAAGTGTTACATGCACAAAAGTAGAAAGAAAAGAAAAAGTCCAATAGTGCTTAAAGGGCTTTAATGGTAAATGTTAGTCCCTTACCCCATCCTGCCCCCATTTCATTCTCTAGTGGCACCTTCCATCAAATCTATAGCTATTTCTTCTGTTATTTACCCCCATTCTTCCAAATTACCCACGCATACACACACTTTTTTAAAATTTGAGTTTAGACATTACCTACTGATGTTTTTCTTATGTCAAATCTGGATTTTAGCTCACATACATACCTTCCTCTCCTCCTACCCCACCTCTTCCCAATATGTCTCTTTTTGTTGTTATTTAAATCCACATTATGCTTTTTCTACCGTGTTCATGCAAATATCATTTGCTGCTGAGCCTCTTGGTGAATGAAGACTACATTTTCTTTCTTTTTCAAGTTTGTTTTTCCTGGAGTTACTTAATGGCTAAGTTTTATGTTACTTTTTTCTTTTGTGTTACATTTGATGAAATTTTCCAGCATGCTTCAACAGTTCTGTAAAGAGCTTTGTAACAATTTTCCATAACTTGTCAGATAACAGAAACGTAAAGCCCCACTAGAATGCAAATTTCAAGAAGTCAGAAGCTTTATTGTGTTCAATACTGCATCTTAAAACAAAAGAAGTTCTCCTTAACATTTGTTAAACCAAAAATAAAAAGAATATATATCATTTCTTTGTTTCCCTGGAAGTATCCCTTTTGAAACGCTTTGATCCCCCATTCCCACCTGGACTGACTGACTGCTTCACAGCTGATATCTTTGGATTGACCTTGACTTCCTTACTCTGCAAGTGCAGTTATGTACCTTCCAAAAAAAGTTCTCAAACCAAGAAGCTTCTAGAGCTTGAAATTTGGTTGCATATCAAATTCTAATCTGAGAATGATCTTCACTCAGAATTTTGAATGCATTGTTCTTCCAGTATTATCATTTTCCCACCCTTTACAGGCACTCATGTATGAATTTCCTCCTCTCTAATGAGCCATTTATCATTCCTCCACCCACTTTCTACCTCTCAATACTGTGTTTTAGGGATGCAGATCTACCCTAGTGTTTCATTATCTATTGCTATGTGGCACACTATCCCAGAATGCAATGGTTTTAAACAATAAACCATATTCTTTTTTTTTTTTTAATGTTTTATTTATTTCTAGGAGAGAGAGACAGCGTGAGCAGGGGAGGGTCAGAGAGAGAGGGAGTCACAGACTGAAACAGGCTCCAGGCTCTGAGCTGGCAGTCAGCACAGAGCCCGACGCGGGGCTCCAACCCACGAACCGCGAGATCATGACCTAAGCGAAAGTCGGAAAGTCGGACGCTTAACCGACTAAGCCACCCAGGCGCCCCATCAATAACCATATTCTTTATTTCTCAAGGTTCTGCGCATTGGCTGGCCTCCACTCCATGAGACAGCATTTGAGGCTGAACTCAGCTGCGTGTTTGACTGAGTTAAGGGGTGCTTGACTGAGTTACAGAGCCTGAGATGAGGCATTCACATGGCTGGCAACTGGTGCTGTTGGCTATGAGCTTAGTCAGAGCTTTCGGCCAGAGTGTCTTTGGTTCTTCTCCATGAAGCATTTCCATTGGCTTGGACTCTGACTGGATGGCACTTAGCTCCCAAAAGGAAGGACGTGGGTACTGCCAGTCCTTTTAAAGCTTGTATCCAGCAGTCTCAAAATGTCACTTTTGCTGTATTCGATCGGTCACAACCAGTTGCAAGGGCAGCCTATACCCAAGGGGCGGGAAAATAAGCTCCAAGTGTTGATGTGAGGAAGAGCAGGAGCAGCAGAAGCAGGAAGTGCTTGTGAGCAGCCATCTTTGGAGATCAGCTCCAGATACCTCGTTTCATCAAAGACAGAGCTTGTGATGCTGCTTGTTGTTCTTCTTATCAGTTGTGCGTGATTTTCCAAGAGGAGAAGGGGACATAAATATTTTTACCATCTTGAAATCAGAAACCTATTCAACTCTTTAAAATTATTTCTTTATTAGATATCAAGAGATTACACTTATGAGTTCTTTTTATTTGGGGAGGAGAGGGGCAGAAGAGAGTGGGAGAGAGAGAGAGAGGAAGAGAGAGGGGGGGGAGAGAGAGAGAAGAGAGAGAGAATCTTAAGCAGGCTCCACACTCAGTGCGGAGCCCGACATGCAGCTCAATCCTATGACCCTGGGATCATGACCTGAACCAAAATCAAGAGTTGGACGCTCAACCGACTGAGCCACCCAGGCGCCCCTACTTATGAATTTTCTTTTTTATCATTGTTGGGACTTGATTCTTCAGACTTCCACAGCAGGTTGTTACTCAACATTAATTAACTTTGGCTGTGCAGAGCTGGCCAGTGAATTAAATCCAAAGGAAACAGGGAGTTGGGGATGGAAGGTAACATCCATTCATCCATCCATTTATTTATTCATCCTTCATTTGTAAAGAGATGTTAAAATAGAACTTTTTATATCTCAGTTTTAGCTAAGGCCACAAAAGCCTGAGAACAACGTCCTTCATTCTAAAGTGAGACCCCTTTTATAGAGGACTTGCAATGGGGTTTGTAGAGACTGGTTTTGTAATCCATGTCCCATCAGCAGCCTTGAAGGTATAAAGAGCATTGAAAATGAAGACTTAGGGGGGCGCCTGGGTGTCAGTTGGTTAAGCGTCCAACTTCGGCTCAGGTCATGATCTCATGGTTCGTGGGTTTGAGCCCTGAGTCGGGCTCTGTGCTGACAGCTAGTTCAGAGGCTGGAGCCTGTTTCAGATTCTGTGTCTCCCTCTCTCTCTGGCCCCCCCACCCCCCCGCTCATGCTGTCTCTCTCTCAAAAATAAATTAAACATTTAAAAAATTTATTAAAAAAGAGAGAATGAAGACTTAGGGAGAAAGACCATTCCTATAATAGAGAATTATTGGGTTGTTGTAGCGTGCTCTGTCACTTTTCCACCTCACTTCCATTAGGGTGGAGAAATTCCCCCACACCATGTATCAAATGAAAGGGAGTAGGAGAGATCATCCCGAGGGCTTAACATGTGTCCCTTGAACTTTAGGAGACATAGAACACAAGAATCTGATTCTCGGCTGAGAAATCTAGAGTCTGTGTCTCTGAACCTGAGGAAGAAGAGGAGAGAAGGAGGGAGAGAGAGCAAGGGGAAGCCCCCCAAGCAACAGAAGGGGAAAGGAAGGTGTACTGTTTTTCTGTTGTGGATGATTTGCTTTTGTGCTTTGGGCCATGTGGATCTGTAGCGGAACGTCAGCTTGGAGACATCTTAAAAAAAAAAAAAAAAAAAAAAAAAAAAGACGGGCGCCTGGGTGGCTTGAGTCGGTTAAGCGACCCGACTTTCGCTTGTAGGTCATGATCTCGTGGTTTGTGGGTTCGAGCCCCGCATCGGGCTCTGTGCTGACTGCCAGCTCAGAGCCTGGAGCTGTGTTCAGTCTGCAGGCTCCCTCTCTTTCTGACCCTCCTGCTCCGCTGCTCTCTCTCTCCTAGAAAAAAAAAAGACTCTGTCCACAAGGCTCTCTGGAGGGGGAGGCAAAGTGTCCCAGCAGGATGTGGAGCTCAGAATCCCAGGGCTGGAGGGTGGGGTCCTAAGAGGCCAGCCAGAAGGGTAGACACACAAATTAATGGACTAGAATTGAGAGTCCAGAGGTAAACCCATTCATCTGTGTTAACTGATTTTCCACAAGGATTCCAAGACCACTCAGGGGGAGAAAGGATAGTCTTTTCAACAGGTGGGGTTGGGTCAAGTAGATGGCCACAGGCGAAAGAATGAAGTTGGACTCTTACTTTACACCACACACAAAAATGAACTCAAAATGGATCAAAGGCTTATATGTAACCGCTAAAACTATAATAAAATCCTTAGAAGAAAACATAGGGGTAAACATTCATGACCTGGCAGCAGCTGGCATTTCTTGAGCTCTTAGTAATAGCCTGGGTGCCTTCATTTACATTATCTTCTTGAATCCTCATAATCACCTTAGGAAATAGGGAGGATTGTGACTTCCATTTTACAGACTGAGATTCAGAGGTGCAAGGTGACTTGCCCAAGGTCACACTGTGAGTGTAAGTGGTAGGGCCACGATTTAAATCCTGATCTACTTGACTCGATAACCGAAATACTTATACACAGTCCTACACAGCCTCCTTGAAGCCCGGCAACTGCTGACCTGATTTCCTTGCTGGGGGAAACCGGGCTGGGTGCGTGAGGCTGTCTTTGCTGGCCGCCAGTGGATGAGCCCTCCCCATTCACTGCAATTCAGTCCCCTGCCTTGCTCTCTCATTTCCTACCTCTTTCCCATCTGCAGGTGGCCTAGGTCCTCCTGTTTCTACGGGAGCAGAACAGCTGTGTTAACCCTTTCCTTCTGTAGGGGATCTCAAGGGAGGGTATGAGCCACGGGCTGCTCCTGGAGAGGCCTGGCAATGCTTTTACTCTTCATTAAAAGTTTATGTGCATTATACACTTCATTATATGCAATTGGGTTTCTTATATGGCACTCCAGTGCATAAATAGCTCCCTAGACGCATTTGTGAGTTTCCATTGTTATAATATAAAGGCTGGCCAAGTCACAAGGCAGACATGTTTTAAACTATTCAATTATTCCCAGTACAATAACTAAGTTGAGGGGAGGTTTGGCTTTACACCCTCCACAGGATTCTTGCTGGACAGCGTCAGTTATTTCTATTGGTCAAAAGCTTTCAGCTTTTGAATATGAGTCGTCAGGACGTTGGGAAAGGCCATGGGTAGACTGTTATCACTCCCCTTTTCAACTTATTATGAATTGACTTGTACCCTGTTGTCCTGCGGGCTAGTTTATACAATATAAATGGAGATCCTGGAAAGGCTAATAATTTCATATCGAGAAGCTGATGGGGCCATGGGTACTGTGTACTTTTAAGGGCTGGTAAGAGACATGCCTTCACGTGTTCATTCACTCACTCATTCCTTTTCAATGGACACTGAGCATTTCCTGTGTCCTCAGCACAGTACTAGGGCCCTAGCTGCAGCGAGATTGATATAAGACCCCCCAAACACAGAACTCAACTGTGCAATGGGGCAACAGGTAAATGTACGATTTTATGGTAGTGTAATATCTGCGTGGAACAGGGTTGTTCAGAGTATTACGGGAAAACAGGTGAGAGAGCGGTGCCTGAAGAGAAAATGGCTGACGAACAGCCATTTATTAAAGCCCAAAAGGCATTTGGCTTCGGGGAAGTGGATGTTCAACTGGCCGGAACAGAGATGGACCCCTGGGTGACCCTGGGAGCCCCCGCATTGAACGTGGGAGAGTTTCTCCCAGCCTGGCACCCTGCGCAGAGGAAGGCTGACTTCTTTGGGTGCCCGAGACTGTTACGTGAGCACGAAGGACCTTTCTGGTCTCCCCAAGTACAGCGATGTCGTCGTATCAGTGGCCATAGCGTCTTGCTCTTGCCCCTCCTCTCCATCACCTCTGCCACCATTAAGGTCCTTACTGTTCCCCCCCACCCCCCGGGTGAGGGTGGCAGCCTTCGAACCGCTCTCCCTTGCTGGAGGACTCCTGTGAAGGAGTGCCGTGGCCATGGCCATGGCCATGGCCGGGGGGCACTGTCTCATGGTAGGCAGCCCTCTCCTGTGTCTCTGCTCAAGGCAGTGTAACAGCCCAAGAGCTCAAACCTGCCCAGAGCTGCTTAGCTTTTGCCTACTTTCAGGACCCAGAGAAATATCACATTTGCTGGCGGGACACTAGAGAATGGGTCTGAGAGCGTGGGTGTTTCAGGCGGACCCATTCCCATTACCAAACGGAGAGCCTGAGGCACACGGGCTCCTGATTGGCGGGAGGGTCAGGGTCAGTGACATTCTTACCCCAGCGCAATCATTTACTAGCTGTTGGGACCTTGGGCAAGATACTTAACCTCTGACTATGGGTTTGTTTTTTGTTTTTATTTCCAGCTGTAACATGGGAATAAAGATAACATTAATCAAAACTTAAATTCAGTTTTTAAAAAAAATTGAAATTACAATTTATGAAAACCTCAGAGAATTGTGAGGATTACACGAGGTGGTGTATACACAGCAATTGGGATCGGGGCTGGTGTATAGTAACGGGAGTTTTTACAGTTATTGTTTTTGATGTCATGAAGAACAAGCAGCTTTGTTATGATTATTTCTCTGATTTTTTTTTAACAAAACAATAATTCCATATTGGTGGAAGCTTTTAAAACTGTTTATTTATTTATTTAAATTTTTGAGAGAAAAAGGGAGTGAGAGGGGAAGGGGCAGAGAGAGGGAGAGGGAGAGGGAGAATCCCAAACAGGCTCCATGCTGCCAGCCCAGAGTCCCATGAACTGTGTGATCATGACCTAAGGCAAAATCAAGAGTCAGACGCTTAACTGACTGAGCCACCCAAGTACTCCTATTTATTTTTGACAGAGAGAGAGCACACATGAGTGGAGGAAGGGCGGGGGTGGGGGTGGGGGGGTGGGTGGGTAGACAGAGAATCTAAGGCTCCTCGCTGTCAGCACAGAGCCGGAAGTGGGGCTCCAATGCACCAATCAGGAGATCGTGGCCTGAGCCCAAGTGAGACGCTTAACTGACTGAGCCACCCAAGCCCCCTGATAGAAGCTTCTGACGGTGTTTTAAAGTTAGCAAGTAGCCAAAGCCTTCGGTGCAGGGTATAAATTCTTCCTGGCGTGGAAACACAGCTTGCTCTGTTGCCGAAACGTATTTAACTCTATTTCCCAATGACTTCTTTCTCAGAGCTTGATCATGCTTAGAAATGCAATGTAGCTGTGTCACTTTCTTTCCACCGGTGAGGAACAGACACAGGCAGAAATGCGGAAAAATTTCAGGGAATGCTCTTTAAGGCTATGCTAGCTGAGGCCATGGCCAAAAGGAATATCGAGGTCTCTGGGGCTGTTTCAGGGCCAATAGCAAAGTGGTGTGTTTTGAGTCGGGTTCTCTCAGGGGGCTCCTACCCTTGTTATTACTCATTTGGTGTCCTCCGAAGCATCTTGCCCACCTGCACTTTCTTCTAGAAGTGATTCATGGTTTCTTGTGGATCTGGGTGATGAAGATGGGAACTAGCCACCGCTTCATTTTTAAGTTGCCCCCGACACACTGTGACTTCAAAGTAAACAGGAGCTGAGGCAAGTTTAGATAAAGACCAGTAACCACCAAACCTTCAAAATGGAAATACCAACAGCTCCAAAGTAAGAATAGCATAGCCCAACGTTCTAAAATACAAAGCCTTAGAACAGAGGTCAGCAAACATTTCCTGTAAAGGGCGAGATAATTACGTATTTTAAGTTTTGTGGGCCATAAGGTGTCGGTCACAACTATCCAACTTCACTGTTGTAGTGGGAGAGCAGCCATAGGCTCTATATAAACACATGGGCATGGCTGTGTTCTAATAAAACTT
>JAESUZ010003494.1:0-56110 GCA_017311185.1 Proteles cristata cristata
TTCCAGGGCTGCTGTCCAGGTGCTGCCTGTGCTCGGACAGGTGTTGGTCTCGGGGGAGGGGGCCATGCGAGGCATGGGGGGGGCCGGTGATGCACTGGGGGAGGGGGACCAGGCGAGGCAGGTCTGGGGCCTGGTCTCCACCTGCACCTCGTCCAGTTTCTCCCGACCTCTGGGGACACGCCCACTGCTCACGCAGGGCTCGGGGTCCCCAGGCTCCAGCTCATGGCAACCCCGAAACACTGATATTTAAACGGAACGGGATTCTGTTCTTGTCACAAAAAGCACGTAGCATCACGCGCGTCTAAGATCTGACATGAATTCTCGCGTGGTTGACGGAAGGTGGTCGCAGGCTGCCCACGACCCCGTGTGAGCACACTCTTTGCCGCTTCTCCCTCGTGGACGGAGAAGGTGTCATAAAGCGTCAGGGAACCGAGGGTCTCAGTTCCCGAAACTCGACGTCCTCACCGAGCGGGCCGAGCGTTAGGCTGTGAGGCGATCGGGCAAGTCACGGGGCTCGTGTGATTCTCCCCAGTGCTTCACTGATCTCCTGTGGGAACCGTGAGAGTACGGCTTTCCCCGGGCCGTGAGGGCACCCCACGCCCTCCGGCGCCCCTGGGAACGCCAGACCCTCAGCGCCGTGACAGCGTCCTAGCTACTTGGGAGAGCAGAGTCCCGTTTTTAATGTGTGTTTCTTTATTTTGAGAGGGGGCAGAGACGGGGGGAGGGGAGAGGGAGAGAGAGTCCCAGGTAGGCTCGGTGCTGTCAGCACAGAGCTCCCACAACTGTGGGGCCGTGACCTGGGCCGAAATCGTTCTGGACACTAAACCAACTGAGCCCCCAGGGGCCCCTAAGCGTCATTCTAACTAACCCCCTTCGTTCTCTTCTCGGGCTCTGTCCAGGGGGCTGCCTCCGGTCCTGACCCTGCTGTCGGCCTCACAAGGGCCCACGAGGCACCACCCCGATGCCCAGCCTGAGCAAAAGAAGGAGCCATTCTCCATGTGAAAACGTGGCCCGTTTATTTGAACTGAAGGCATCGTTACATAGTGCAAATGTCTCTTTGGTAATGAACTGGTTACAATGAATGTAAAAAGGCACTTGGCTGTTGGCAACAGTTAGAAAGTAAATAAATATGTACATGCGCTTCCTGTCCCCGTGGCTGCTGAGGGGCCCCGGGGGCCTGCCCGCAGCTCGGCCACTACATGGGAGATTGCTCCCGCGGCCCCGCCACAGGCCGTGTTCCGCTGCAGCCCCTGACCGGCCCCGCGAGTCCCCGGCAGCTGCCCCTCCCGGGCGGAGGACGAGGTCCCAGCCACACATTCTAGCCCACGTGGGAGCGCCTGCAGCAAAGCCACACGTCGGCTCCAAGGCGTGTGTAGACGCCAGCCGCTCCCAAAGTGCAGGGTCTGCCGTCGTTCTCTACCTGAGCAACTTCCGCAACCTCCACGCTGCGGATGGTCACCTGCTCTCTACTTGACAGAAATCGGTTCTAAGGTTTGGTTATTAAACATGACTTGATCCCTCAAAGGCTGCCCCGTGCCCCACGGGACAGGGGACCGTATTTACCACTTAATGTTACAGGGATGAGAAGTCAGGTCGGCCGTGTTCAAAGCCACTGAGAACACGCTCATGGCGGGGATGGTACCTCCATCCCGCGGTTGGGGCCCGCTGGTCGCAGAGCCGGGGTCTTCTGCTTCCAGAAGGGTGCCTGAGCCGGGCCCAGACCAGGCTTCGAAACTGCCCACGACGTGCTAGACTGCCTCCTGGGTCATGGAGGCGATGGCTCCCCCAGCCCCAACCCGGGGTGCCCTCCACGAACGAAACCACCTGTGTCCCCAGGGTCTTCCCGTGGCGCCCGCAAGGGGGCGCTCAGGTCACGTGTGCTGAGCTGACCTTGTACATCCAGGGACACATTTCTCAGGACTCAGGGCACTTCAACTGACAACAAAGAAGGAGGTTTCTGGACAGTTAAAAAGAGAGAGACCATGAGGTATGATAGTTGCTCTTCACTGAATTCTACGGTAACTTTTGCATAGTGGACGTGACTTCTCCGCCGTTCCTAACACCTAAAACGTGGGCAACATCTCATAAAACATCATGCATTTTGAAAACACAAATGAGGTATAGGGACCGACTGTTCCCTGAAGGCACACAACCCGAAGTTAGAGTCCCCAACACCAACTCCTCCGGCGGGCGAGGCTCCGTGCACAGCGCGCCGGTGCTCAGTGGGCACAGGGCTCGCACTCGTCCACACCAGGCAGGGCCACGCAGGCCGTGGCCGGAGGCCCTCCTCACGGGAGGGAGGCTGAGCCGCGGAGCCGTGCGTGAACGCAGGTGTCGGGGTGGGGCCGGGACCCACGCCCAGGCCGCCCCCCGCTGTCCCGAGCCCAACCTTGCTGTCCCTGCGGTGCTGTCCTTCTGGCGGCTCCGTGGCGGCCCTCACAGTGGGCGGCTCGTCGGCAAGCGCCAGGCGTCAGAGCCCAGCGGGACAAACGTCTGGTCGAGAAGACATGGCAGCATCCGGGGAAACGAATTCAGGAGCCTAAATGACTGGACCGTGCAATTTAATAGTAGCACCAATTTCTCATTAAAAATCTTAAATAAAAACCTGAGAATCTAACGTGAAGTTAGGGCACGTGTCCGTGGCTTCTCCTCGGTGAACGCTCTGGTCTGAGCACCTGTGCTGCTTCCGAGGCAGAAGGGGTCCCGGCCGCGATGGTCCCTGCTGTCCGCATGCCGCGAGCCGGCCCCGAAGGCCTCACGGAGCCGACGGTCTCTGGCCTGCGCCAGACGCGGGACACACGGGACAGCAGGCCCCCGGGGCTCTCTCGGGCGCCGGGCAGTCAGCAGGCTGGCAGGCCTCCACGAAGCAGGTGACCTGCCCGTCCTGGGGGAGACAGGCACCCGGACGTGTCAGTTCCTGGGGCGCGTCCTGCACGTCACCCGCCTGCCCTGCCCACCGCACACCTGAGCATGCACTGTGACACGGGCCATTCCCCGATGGCTCAGCTTCTGGAAGGTTCCTGCCCTCTGCCTCTCGCCCTCCCCCCACCCAGAGGACAGCCCGGGACCATGGGCTCAGCACACACTCCTGTCCCCACACCTGAAACCCACGTCCAGGGACATCAGCCAGAGGAGGTCAGGGGACGCTGTCCCTCTCTGCTGTCATCCCCAAACACGACAGCCACCAGGGACGAGGGAGCATCTTTCCTGACCCCAGACCGGAGAACGAATCCCCTTCGCAGTGTGCACCTAAGGCGCCAGGCCGGCCCACTGGCCTCCTGTCCTGTCCCCCAGCCTCTGCCCCAACCACCGGCCTGGACACCGCGGCCACCACGGCGGCCAGCCCTCCCCGGAGCCCTGGGCGGGCCCAGCCTCCTCACAGTGTGAACGCTGGCTGCTCGGCAGCGGGCTGCAGGCCCACCCGCACCGGAGGCTCTCGGGGGACAGCCTCTCACTTCTGAGACCAGGAGCGCGGCCCCTGGGGCCACCCCGGAGCCCAGGGCCCACAGCCGCGTCCATGCGCGCGGTCCCAAGTCGGAGCCCCACACTCACGCGGCACTCGCAGGCGGTGCACGCGTCTCCCTTCCACTTGGCGCCATTGGCATGAGGCTCCCCGTGTGCGTCCGTGCAGTCGGCGGCGCTGAGCCGGGCCTCCAGTCTCTTTATCTGCAGCAAAGCAAAAGTGTGTACTGGGCACCTTCGCCGGGAAGGGCGCCCCGGGCTACGGGGCCGGCCGCGGGCAGACGGGACGGCGCTGACCCGGCCCCACACCTGCCGCCACGCGGGCGAACGCTGCGAGGTGCGGGGCGGCAGCTACCGGGAAGAGGCACCGGGGACGCGGAGGGCGGGTTCCCGCAGGCCGGCGAGCGCCGAGCTGCGACTCCAGGCAGCGGACGCCGTGACCATTCTCCCCGGGCACCCTTCCTCCGTCCCTGTGGCTGGGCCAGCGTCTAGACCGTCCTCACGTGGGGGCCCCCAGAACGGACACCACTGGGCACAACCCCTGACATGGCGTCAGCAGCTCCGATGACGGGCAGGAGGGACCACGCAGAGGGAACTCGCAGACCCTGACGCGCCCTCCCTAAATGCGCTACGTGTACGCGCTGACAGTATGCGCCCTTCCTAAATGCACTAAGCGTACGTGCCGTGAAAGCACGGAAAGCAGCACAGCCTCCCACCTGCGTGAGGCCAGACGGCCACCCGGAGGCAGGGGGTCCCTGCCTGTGCATTCAGCACCCACCTCACCCGCAGCCCCGTGACCTGACACTGGAGGACGCTCGTGTGGCACATCACGCCATGGCTCCTGTGGAAGCCAGGCAGCTGTCAGCATGACCCACCCTGATGTCACGGGTCCTCAGAACCAACATCTTGTGAGCGGGAAGAAAAGGACGGTCCCCGAAGCTACAGCAGCAGCAGCCACGGGCCGGGCAGGGCTGCCGAGGACGGCGGGGGCGCCCCTCGCTGGCTGCTGACCCCGTTTCCGCGGGAAGCCAGAAGCAGCCAGGACGGAGCCGCATCCCCCTCAGTACAGGAAGAACGTGAGCACATGTCGGGGATCAGAGCGGCCGTGCAGAGTAGGAGACGCCACCAGCCTCCACACTCCCTCCTGGGCAGCGAAGTCACAGCCGACGTTCCCCTGCACGTCACTGCCCCGATGCCCGACCCTGTCCTGAACCGCAGGGGCACGTAGAGCAAAGGGGACGGACGGCAGTGTCACCTCATCCTGTGGGTGTTGGGAAGTCAGGAGGCCGCAGACGGACGCACAGACGTCGGCCTCACACTGCCCCGTCCCCCTCCCTCCCCTGCCTCGTCCCCCAGACTCATCCCCCCTACCCCGCTCCTGCTCATCCTGATCTACCTGCAGATGTGACCCCGCCCCCTGCCCCCCATCTGCGGATGTCCTGGGTGAGCAGCACAGCCCGCCGGCCCCAAGGGACTGTCTTCAGGACACCCAGCGCCCACCTGTCTCTGGCTGAGCCCCCAGAACGCCCTGTACCCGTCACAGCCTGGGTGTGTCTCTGGCTCCAGGTGACTTTCGGGGGCCTCTCTCCCTGGTGCGTCACCCCTGCACTGAGCCCAGTGCCCGCTGTCCCCTCCCGGCCTGCATCCATCTGCCGAGTGACAGCTCTGGGCCACACGCCTGAGGGCCGTCAGGGGAGACGACCTCACATGTATCAAGGCAGGAAAGCAGAGACGGTCGGAGCGGGCACACCTCTCCGTGAGGCCCCTCACCTGGGGACTGAGTCCCGGAAGTAGGAACAGGGTCGTGCTCCAAGACCACCACTCACAGGCACGTCTCCAGAAGTTTCCACAGCGCTGGGAACCCTTGCCAGAGGCCTCCCCGAGGTCCGTGCTTATCACTAAGGCCTCCATCTCTGCCCATGAAACGTAAAATCCCACCACCGAGGACCAGACACGGACACGGGGGAGGAGGAAGCAAGCTCCCTGAGCTGGGGAGGGGAGACCGTTTTCTGCAAAACCCTACGGATGCCCAGAGGAGGGCCCGGTGTGCACACGGTGCTCTGCCCACCCGAGGGGGACCTGACCACAGAACAGCTCCTGACCCCTCCCTGGGAAAAAGGGTCACATCGTCATGGCTTCAGGACGGGACCCTGATCCTGAGCCCCCTCCCGACCTACGGTCTCCCTCCACAGGGGCACCTGCGGACAGCTCGAAGCAAGAGCCCCCGGCCGCCGGCAGACCTGAGGGCAGCCCGAAGCGGCTGGACCAGCAACAGGCCACAAGGAGCCCCCAGGGGGGACATGGCGTCCCAGAGGCTCCAAACGAGGGCAGGCCCTGGGCACACGGCACAGTCACGGCGTGAACAAGACAGTTACCTGCTCCCTGAGGTCCGTGATGGTCTTCTGCATTTCCACGACGAAGTCCTTGAAGTCGTTCGGCCCCGGAACTCGGGGGCGCTCCCAGGACGCGGCCGTGGCATTGCCTGGGTGCTTCCCATGCTGCCCAGCGCTGCGGGGGAGGAGGGACACTGTGACACGAGCTGCAGGCAGCGGGTGGCCGCACGTGCCCCGCCCAGTGCCCAGGACGGCCATCCCCCACCCCCCTGAGACGGCCGTACCTCCCTGTCCCCCCGGGTCCTGCGCCCGCGACGGGCCCATCTTCCTGGTAGCTGAACCCCAGGGAGCGCCTGCCTCGGAGGTGGTACGAGAACGCGTTGAACTGCCCGCGGGTCCTGCAATCTGAGAGGCGAGTGGAGGAGGTGTCGGGCGCAGCCTGGGAAACGTCAGCCCGTCTTCCCAGCGGGTGCACAACACAGGCCACCGGCTGGCGCTTCCAAGGCGGCATGTGGACCGTGTCCCCCTGTTCCCGGGAACCTCCAGCTGCTCCAGCCGCCTGCAGGCATGCGGCACCCCAGCCGTGCTCTCCAGCCTCACGTCTGTCGGCTCACACCGGGGCCCGCTCCAGCGGCCAGGGTGCCGTGCACCCTGCACACACCGCGCCCCCTCCAGCAGCAGGGCCCCAGGAAGAAAACCGGACACGGAGAAGAGCTGGCGCCAGGCGCTATGCCGCGCTCCGCCTGATGGCCGCCGGGACCCAAAGGCAGGGCCTGGAGCCCCTGTGCCCACCGGGCTACCCGCACAAAGGTCGGGGCAGTGACTGGCCCGCATCAAGCGCCTCCAGAAGCCGCACAGAGAGACCGCAGCCCTGCCCGTGGAGCACCCGCGCCCCGGACGCAGGCCCTGGGTCTGGCCTGAGACAAGCCAGCCTGAACCCAGGGAGAGGCCACAGCGGGCCTGGGGGAAGACAGGGCGCCTGGGCAGCGAGGGTAACCCCCACCGAACGCGTATCCACACTAACTTTCCAATCTTGCACGTGCACACACTCCAGTGAGCTATTCAGGGGCAAAGCGGCTCCCTCATCCAGGTCAGGGAAACGCAGTGTATTTACGTACAAACACACACGCGCACACCAACACACACGTGTGTACACGGGCACACACACCCGTGCACACACACGCGTGCACATGCACAGCACACAGGCACACGTGTGCGCACACACACACGTACTTGGGCACACACGTACTCATACACACACACACGTGGGAGAGAACGGTGACTGCTACGTAGCAAACGAAACTAATGGATTCCATCAGCTACAGGAATTCTCTCCCTATTTTTTAATTAACTCAACTGTTTCAAATCACTCGCACATGTGTGTGAGTGCGTGCGGGTGCCTACGTGTTCCTCCTCGCGGCCCATCAATCCCTCCAGAGGTGCGATGTGAACCCTGGTAGAGTAAGGAAACTACCCGCCCGGGAACCCTCCCCTCTGGCCCCGCCTCGCACGGGGTGCCCGGGTGTGACAAGCAGCGAGCTCTGCTGTCGGCGCGTCTGTTGTAAAAGTGGAAAAACTCTGTTTTCCTGCCGTACTTTAAACATGACTCCTGAGCCACAAGGGAAGACGAGGCTTAGACAGCGTCCTGCAACCTGGCCCAGCCGGGCCGGGCCTGTTTCTGGAAAAGCGTCAGGGAGAACGGGTGTCAGAAATGCCTTCGACAGCTGCTCGGACAGGGGCCCGGCCCCAGCGGCTCCAAGGACAAAGCCCGTCGGGCGAGGCCCCGTGTCTCCGGGACTCTGGGCTTTCGGAGCGGAACGACAGGAACCCCGGCCCGGCCCCTGCCGTGCAGCGAGGGCCCTGGTAACGCCAGCAGGAGGCCAGTCCCCCGAGAACTGGCTTTTCCCAGGGGCTTTAAGACAGAGCGCTGCCCTGCACTCTGCGCGTCTGCAGAAGAGCACGCAGAGCCGGGCAAACCAACGAGGACGTTTTCCAAAGAAGCCGAGACAAGACAGACGAGGTTCCTTCGATGGGACAACGAGAGTATCAGTGTTTTGGTAAAGGCGCAGTAAACTCAGTTTTAACATTCATGAAATTCTCTTATACACTTCGCGGGCCACACATCACAGGTGCACACACAAGGGGCAGATGGATGGAGGCGGACCCACACCCAGCTCAACACACGCGCACACACACACATGCACACGCACAGGGAGACACAGCACACGGCTCTAACCCGGGAACCCAGGTGACGCGAACAGCAGCCAACTGAAAGTGGGCACAGCTCCAGTCTGTGCTCCCTGCCCACAGGTGTGCCAGGTGGGAGCGGCTGTCCCCGCGGGCGTGTGGCCCCCGCCGCAGAAGCAGGTCACGCAGGGCGGCTCCAAACACACCCGGCTTTCACATTCCACGGTCTCTGATCGCAGTTTGAATAAAGCCAACGTCATGTTCAAATGACGCGAAATGGAGGTTTGCCATGGCGGGGGTGCACGGGAGCCACAGTGGAGGATGGGGCCCCTGCAGCAGAGACTGGGCGCAGCCACGGAGCCCCGCTCGCCCCTCCCCATGCCCCCCAGGCCTCAGCCGAGGGGAGCCCACCTCCTGACCCTGCACCGCTCGCCCCTCCGGCTACGGGTGTCCCCGAAGGCGTCTGGACACACAGCACAGGCTGGTATGGACTGAGTGTGTCCCAGGGCGTCCACATAGCAGGCTGCCCACGTGTGCACATACACGCAGGACAGCACACGAACTTCCGTTCAGATGCCCGTCAGGTTCCAGGGAGACACGGGAGCCCGCCTCGCACTCACTCTCGTCTCCTGTTTCTTCCACTGGCACGTCACTTCCCACAGACACCACCGCGTCACCGCCTGCCCTTCCTGACCCCAGCCTCTCAGGCTCTGCAGCGACCCCGCGTGGCCGCCTGTGGAGGTGGCACGTGTTCGGTCCCCGCTCTGCCAGCTGCCCTGGGAGCACCGTCCCCACGCCGCAGCCGCCCTGCGAGCACGGCCCCCGGCGGGAGTGTGGCCGAGGGGGAAAGGGGTGGGAAGACAAGCGGCACCGTCGAGCTGGGGATGCGCACCTTCACAGCAGTCCTGCCACATGCGCAGGTCCACGCGGGGGATGTCGTCGCAGCTGCCGTAGCCGTGGGGGAACTCCGCCACCCTGAACACGTCCCTCTGCACACGCGTGATGTTGTCGGCGTTGTCGCACAGGATCCGGGCCAGCGACGTCTGCTTGATCTGTGTCAGCTGCGCCGGGGAGAACACCCCCGGGTTCTCGTACCACAGCCTGTGTCCCCAGAGTGAGAGCAAGGTCAAACGCCCGAAGGCCCCAAGGAGGAGGCTGAGAAAGCCCCCGGGGGAGGGGGAGCTCGGCCGACGGCCCGGCACGCCGGGTTCGATCTGCTGTCGCTTCAGCAGGGGCTCAGATGCGCCTCATGCTTCCTACTCCAGAAACCAGGCGGGAAGTCTGGACAGGAAGCGCAGCGGTGCGTAGACGCCCCGCGGCCGTGGCCCCTGCCCCACTGTCCTGCGTGAAAGACGCTGATGACATCACATTGAACCTGAAACTTTGCAGTCATGACGAAGTTCAAATCCCTCCAAACGTGGGAACAGAGATGCCCGTTCACCTGTCCCCAGGACACCTGCGTTCACCTGCCCGAGTCACCTGCGTTCACCTGCCCAAGACACCTGTCCCTGCGTCACCTGCGTTCACCTGTCCCTGCATCACTTGTGTTCACCTGTCCCTGGGGCACCTGCGTTCACCTGTCCCTGTGTCACCTGTGTTCGCCTGTCCCTGCATCACCTGCATTCGCCTATCCCTGTGTCACCTGCATTCACCTGTCTGCATCACCTGTGTTCACCTGTCCCTGCATTACCTGCCTTCACCTGTCCCCTGTGGCACCTGCTTTTACCTGTCCCCATCTCGCAGGCGCTTGAACTGAGTGCTCAGCAGGCACATGAGGGTAGGTCCCAGTCGGCTGCCAGGGACCAAGTCTTCCACCATGAGTGCAGGAAACAAGTCGATGTTGAGTGGGGACCCATACAACCTGCAGGAGAAAAAAACACAAGTGAAATTTGCCTTCAACTTGCTTACGGATGCCGTAGCTAGTAAATACAACAAATGTGCAAAAGTCCCCACTTTTATCAATATTTAGAATCATTCAGACTTTCTGTTAGCAAAGAACGCTCATCTTCATTCACAGGATCCACCCGTTACACTGAACCCTTTCCCTACTTTCTGTTCACATACATACAAACGTGTATAATGCACGTCTCGCATTTATCATAAGTCTAGAAAAGGCAAGAAATGCAGAAAAAAATTAAAATCACATCTTTTCTGTTCAGAGATAATCACACTTGATGGTATAATGTATAACTTTCCAGGCTTTTTCATAAATAGAAGTAAACAAAATAACTAAAAATAGACTTTCAAAGGAATAATTTTAATGCTGGAATTCTATTATTATTGAAAATACATTTGCAGTAAAGATGCCATTTGCTGGGGAGCCTGGGTGGCTCAGTCAGTTAAGCATCTGACTTCCGCTCAGGTCATAATCTCACGTTCGTTGGGTTCAAGTCCTGCATCAGGCTCTGTACTGACAGCTTGGATCCTGGAGCCTGTTTCAGATTCTGTGTGTGTGTGTCTCTCTCTCTGACCCTCCCCTGCTCACGCTGTCTCTCTCTCAAAAATGAATAAATATTACAAAATTTTTTTTAATTAAGCAAAAAAAGAAGCCGTTTGCTAAACAGAAATAGCAAACAAGATTAAGACAAGGTTTAAATGCTCAAGAACAAATGCTTTCGTCGAGCTCTTCCAACCGCGTAGAAAACACGAGTGCGCGGGCAGACAGCTAGCGGCCCCAAGTCCCAGTGTCGCTTGGTCTCAGTCTGGACTCAAAGCTCAGCTACATTTTCTAAACCCACATCGTCTGGCTCAGAGGCACAGCTGGCTCGGCCCGGCCCACAGGGCTGCGGCCACAGAGTAAAGCGGGGTGCTGCTCAGACACCCTTGAGAAGGGAGGTGGGGTGCTCCGTCCAAGCCCCACGCCGCCGTGAGCACTGGTCTCAGAGGCAAACAGAGGAGCCTTGTGCTGTGGTTCCCGTGGGTAAGTGGGGTAGGGGGAGGGTGCGGGAAGGGTGGAGGAGGTGGCTGTGGGGCAGGGGTGTGGGGGAGGGGGCTGCGGCAGGAGGTGGGGGAGGGGGCGCGGGCGTGGGGGAGGGGGCCGCATGGGGCGTGGGAGGGCCGCGGGCGGGGGCGTGGGGGAGGGGGCCGTGGCGGGGAGGTGGGGGGAGGCCGCGGGGCGGGGGCGTGGGGGGAGGGGCCGCGGCGGGGCGTGGGAGGGGGCCGCGGGCGGGGGGTGGGGGGAGGGGCCACGCGGCGGGGGCGGGGGAGGGGGCCGCGGCGGGGGGCGTGGGGAGGGCCGCGGGCGGGGGAGGGGGAGAAGGGCGGGCGGGGGGCGTGGGGAGGCGGCGGGCGGAGGTAGGAGGTCACGGGCGGGGTGGTGGGGGAGCGGGCGGGGGGTGTGGTGGGGGAGGCCGCGGGCGGGGGCGTGGGGGAGGCGCGGGCGGGGGCGTGGGGAGGGCCGCGGGCGGGGCGTGGGGGAGGGGCCGCGGGCGGGGGTGGGGGAGGGGCCGCGGGCGGGGGGTGTGGGGGAGGGCCGCGGCGGGGGGGTGGGAGGGGCGGGCGGGGGGGAGGGGGCCGCGGGCGGGGGGGCGGGGGAGGGGCTGCGGGCAGGGGGTGGGGGAGGGGCCGCGGGCGGAGTGGGGGGCCCAGGCAGCACAGCCCCCACAACCTCGCTGCCGACCCGGCCGCTGCTTAAGGAACCTCTCCGCTGCGGGGACAGGGCCCATGCCCTCTGGCTCCCCAGGCGTGCACCCCTCCGCCCGCCAGCGTGCTGGGGCTCCGGCACCTCCCGCCGTCCTGAAGGAAGTCTGGCGAAGGAGAGCCACACAGGAGGCGATCGCGCTCCCCCGACGGGAGCAGAGCGCGTCAGCAGCAGACCACGTCTGTCCCGGCGGAGCAGCCGCGTGACCCGCCATGTCCCCGTGCGCAGGGAAACCAGCAGCCTGACACCGTCACTCAACGGACACCGGACGCGCCGCGCTCAGGACTACGGTCACGGCATCGCGCCCGGCACTCAACTACGCCTGGAAAGCCATCGTCCTGTGGAAGCCCGGGGGGACCCTCGTTAGGGACGGCCTCGCCCTCAGTGTGAAGTGAGTAACTCGGAGGAAGCGACCTGGGAGGCCAGAGGGCAGCAGAGCACGGCCTCGGAAAGGCTCCCTTTCCCGAGCCGTTCTTCCCAGCGTGCAGGAGCACAGCTGGGACGCAGTGACCTGCGGACGTACTTCCCAAGTCCAAGGACCAGGAGGGATCGTATGGAAAAAGAACAGCGAGCGGATTATTTCCATTAAAGAAACGGGAATAAGTAACACAGGAAGTGGCCAGCAAGCAAAGGGCGGCCGTGATGGCGACAAGAGCGCGAGCCTGAGTGAGTGGAGAAATGCCGTCTAACGGGAGGGTCCCCGTGTCAGCAGGGACCAAGGCCCCAACCTCCCCGCCGGCTTGGTCTCGAGGAGCCCAGCGCACCCTCACAGTCCAGCACCACAGGCCCCGGCACCTGCACCCCAGAAGCCCAAGGATCGCCCGAGGCTGGGGGTGGCGGTCCCCAGACACAGGCCGGCGTCCCTGCGCTGGCCGAGCTCTGGTGCGCCCTGCCGGCCGCGAGCACAGAAGATCCCCGCGAAGCCCCCCACACACGCGCTGGGCCCCGAGGCTCCCCGCAGGCCCCTCCCCTCCAGCAGGGCCCCCACTGTGTGTGCGCACGCACACGCACACACACGCACACACACGCACACACTCAAATACCGAGAACAGCCCCACGCACTCAGGGCCGCCTTTCTCGGCATGCCTGACCTTGACGAACCTAAGACACCAAACGGTGGCTTCCTGCAACTCACCGGCTCAGCTTCTCCCGGATCTCCGGGCTCTTGATCTCGTTCTTGAGGTCGTCGAAGGTGTGTGCGGACGACAGGTTGCAGTAGAGCCGGTACTCGTGATAGGGCGGGATGCCGTGGTCCCGGCCCCGCTGGATGTTGATGGCGGCCAGGTCCAGGGCCACCGTGTGCGCCATGGAGAAGAGCCGCTCGGTGAGCTCCGTGTTCAGCAGCTGCGAGGGCACGCGCATCTTCCCCGCCACGCCGAACAGGCCCCTGAGCAGCGGGTCGATGCCACCCTCGTTCACGATGCGGAAGGGAGAGAAGAAGGCTTTGTGCAGGGGAATGTGTCCCTGCACAATGGGCTCGAAGTTCTCGTCCAGCCGGTAGAGCACAGGGTTGATGAGCGTGTGGCCGAACCGGAAGGCGGCTGTGGCGAAGGCGTTGAAGATGCCGGCGTTGACACCCGGGTCGTAGCCGCGGTAGGCCCCCAGCGCTTTCATGCCCACCTCGCCCAGCACCTTGGGCAGCCAGTGCTGGTAGGTGATGTGCTGCACCTGCGCGCCCACGATCTTCCTCGCCTCGTGATAGATGGTGTCCCCGTCCCAGTGCGGGTTCAGGGCGAGCAGCTCGGCGGCCACGCGGTTGTGCTCCCGGAACCAGAGCGTGTGCATGCTGGTCAGGCCCAGCTGCTCGTTGGCGCGGTGGTCCCCGGCCAGGAAGCAGGGGATGGGGCTCTCGTTCTCGTCCCGCATGCACTCGGTGGGCGGCCCGGCGGCGAAGGGCAGCAGCGGCTTCCCCGACCGCTGCACAATGCCCTGCCGCAGGAGCCCCCGGTGGCTGGCCAGGTCCCGGATGGCGCGCGCCTCGTGCTCCGTGCTCCCGTACACGTTGGAGGCGTCAATGTAGGAGGTGAGCTGGTTGATCTGCTCCCGCGGGTACACGGAGTTCATGAGGAGGGACGTCATCCCGCTGCCGCACACGGGGCTGGAGCGCACGAAGAACAGGCAGCGCGCCCCGTTCCTGACGCGGGGGTCGTTGGGGGGCACGGCCACCGAGAAGCAGGGCGGGTCGCTGCTGCACGCAGAGCTGCAGTGCTGCCCGTCGGAGAAGCGGGCCTGGCTCAGGGCCACCACCGTGGAGTCCAGGTCGTGGTCCAGGAACTGGCCCCACTGCATCAGCATGTGCGTGAACTGCTCGTCGGGCGTCACGGTCTCGGTCCCGATCAGGGTCGTGGACACCAGGCGGGGCATGGGCAGCGCGTGGCCGTGGTGCAGCCGGCTGGGGTCGACGCCGCGCGGGGTGTTGAAGCCGTTCTCGTACGCGGCCGTGAGCAGGCGCTCGAAGGCGGTCAGCGAGGCGCCCCACATGGGGTGCTGCAGGTTGTTGCACGTGCCGTCGTGCGTGCGGTACTTCTGGTGGAAGCACACGTCCGAGCAGTTGTTGACGCGCCGGTGCGCCGTGCAGCCCGACAGGTTGGCGATGAGGCTCAGGTACTGCGGGGACACGAGGTCGTTGTAGTGGTAACCTGCGCACAGGGGGGCACGGCTCAGTCCCTGGACGGCGGGCGACGGGCACGCAGCCCACTGCCGACAGGGGAGGGGCCTTCGGTGCGGGCAGCTGCGGCTGTGGTGGGGGGACCGCCCAGGGTCCACCCTGCACCGGGGAAGGGGTCCCGCCAGGAACAGCCTGGAAAGACGCGACGCCTGCCCACACTCCTAGGCGCCGGGGCACCACTGCCTACTTCCACGGTACCTGCTTGGAGCCGGTCAAGGCCGACTCTGCCTACGTTTACAGGATCCGAGCCACCCGCCCGCGGGGAACAGAGCCGGAGCGGCGCAGGGGCGCAGGCCGCCGCACGAGAGGACGGGCACGCTGGGCTGCGAGCGGGCAGGGCGCTCGGCTCACTCAGACCTGCACACTCCGCCCGCTGGCACCTTGCAGACACGGGGGAAGTGGGCCTGGGAAGTCTACCTCGGGGAGCCCCGGGACCCCCAGGGGCCAGGGCTGGCACCCCACACCCCGCACTGCCCCCCTCCTCTGTCCTGCTCTCCAGCTGGGGGGACCGGCACAGCCCAGGCGAGCGAGGTCACAGGCCAGCAGCCGGGGCTGGACACAGACAGGCTGCCTCTGTGAACGCACACGCCTGTGCTGTGCTCCGAGCACCCCCAGCACCGCGGGCAAGATGTTGCCAGAGCAAACCTTCCCGCTAACCCGCGGGCCGACCGCCGCGCCGCCTGTGAGCCCCTGATAATGAGCTGTTCGCCAGGGGCCTTGCACACTGCCCTGACCGCTTCCAGACACGCTCGCTCACTCCGCTTCGCTTTAGAAATAGGAACCATCCCTGAATGCAGACAAGCAACAATGGAAAACACTGACATGCAAGGAACAGAAGACACCTGAGAATAAGGGAACAGACTGGACTGTCAGACGCGGTACGGGAGGGACCGTCGCGGAAGACTCAGTTTCCCTCCGCGCGGAGTTAGGACACAGGTGCCCCTGCAGACCGGCGTCCCCCAAGTGTGCCTGCGAGCTGCTGGGGAGACAGTCCCTCCCCACCCTAACTTGGCCTCCGCCAACTTCCCCCTTCACCAGCGTCGCCTCTGGCCTTCCAGCCCCTGGGCAGAGACCCAATCACCTGACTGCTCTACAGGCCCAAGTCACGGTCACCTCTGCCTTCACAGCACGTCTGGAACCCACCCCGCCCACTGGCCACCCTGCTGCCAATGCTTCAACCCCCCACGGGGCCACATCACGGACGCCCAGCGCCTGGACCCCCTGGGCCACCCCACGGACACCTGCCCAACTTCCCACACTGCCCCTCCCCCTTCACATCAAGGCCACCTGACGACCTGGTCACTTCTGCACAGGAAGCCCCATGGCTCCCACGTCACGCCGACCATGACAAACCGTCCTCCCCTCAGGGGCGCTTTCTGGTCGAGACTTCCCTCATCCTGTCCCCTCCGCCATCTCCCCACCTGCTCCTGCTGTGCCTGGTGCCGCAGCCGGCCCCCTCGGGCACCCCGCTGGGGTAGGCCTCGCGCCCCGGGGCCCGGGTGCTGAGTGATCTACGTTCCCTGCCCCTCCGTCCGCCCAGGCCTCCGCGTTTTCTGTGAACGGCACGTGCTGACGGCAGGTGGCCTCGCAGCCCCGCAGGAGCGGCGACAGCAGACGGGCTCCGCCCAGTGCGGACGCCACGTGGCGCTCAGGACCTGCCTGCAGAGGCTGCCACAGCCACGCTCAGCTCGTGAACGATGAGCCAAAGACAAGGAGGGGGAAGACCAGGCCACCCCATGGGCCGCCACAGGGGGCAGAGTGTGCTCCTTCACTGCAGATGGCTGGGGACACCGGGAGGCACCACAGTGACAAGGCCACGGACCCCACTCGTCCCTGTCCACGGAAAACAAGGCCACGGGTCCCAGGCTTCAGGGTCCATGGGAACAAGGCCCAAGTATCCCTGTCCCCATCCTGGGTCCGAAGGGTGGAAAAGTGCTCAACACGGGCTCCCCAGGGAGGGCGTGCAAGGTGACATGGCCGCTGACGCCCCACCCAGGCCAGCGCCCCCGGGGCAAGGAAAGAGGCCCACGGTCCGCACACCCGCACCAGGAAGCTCGGCCTCAAGCCAGCGCAAGACGGCAGTCAGGCTTGAAGGACGCACTCCGCTCCCAAGGACAGGGGCCCCACTCCCTATCTCCGAGCCACGTGTTCGTGTATAAGAATGCTACGTTCTCGAACATTCCCATCCTGACGGGAAAGACGGCTCTCTGAAGACAAGTCCGAAAACCCTGAAATCCTGGAGCCTGCCTTCCAGCGAGGGGACTGTGCGGAAAGGATGCTTTTCCACAACAACCGCGGCCACCGGCACCCTCAGTGCTGCTCCTCTCACTGCGTGCCGGGGGCCGCCCTGCACACACCCTCCCCGACTGCCCAAAGCGCCGTGGCCCATGCGCACAGCCACGCCCTCCCCCGTGCCCTGGCTGTCTCGGGGCCCACTCGTCTCGGCCAGCGGCCAGCTACGTGCAGCGTCCAGGACACCGGAGAGGTCGCTGAGGGACCCAGCGCAGCCCACAGCCGGGCAGCCACGTCCGCACGCGGACACGGGGATGTGGGCACGGTGCCCACGCCTGGCCCTCGGGAGACGAAGCCCCAGCACTGACTTGTGCCGTTCAGGTCGACCATCAGCCCATGGCGCACGTGCTCCTGAATCAGCTGCAGCGTCCGCTCGAAGATCTCCCCCGCACGCGCCTGCTCCACAGTGTAGGGGTCCCTCGGGTACCGGAACAAGGCCAGCAGGTCATTTGGAGAACGGGGACGGCTGGGGGGTAGAAACAGAGAGGAAATGAACAAACCCTTGAGATCCAAAGGAGTAATTATCGCCGTTGAATATTTGTGAAACTACTTCTCTAGACGTGAGGGACCATACCTTACTCGTCCCAAGTGGAAAGCATCAAACACAAACCAAAGAAGCTAAAAGCAAAGTAGGACATCAGCAGAGAAAACACATTTAGTTGCGATGCAGGAAAACACCCTTTTGGAACTGCCCGTGTGAGCAGGTACAACACGCCCGAGAGAGGACTTGTTTTGGCTGAACCGGTCGGTGGCAGCCGAGGGAGTGATGGGGGACGTTCTGAAAACATCCCGTAACACAGCTCAGCTACGACTCAGGCACGACGTCTGTTATCTGAACCCCCAAAACCCGATACCGGTGTGGGTTGTAACTTTTAAATTAAAAAGGTTTTCTTCAGACAAAACAGGTCATAGCTTCGAGCCCTGACCTGCGTGCGTCCCCCCCGGAGGCTGACCGAACGGTGGTCCAAACCCGCTTCCAGCCCCCGTACCTGTCGAACAGGTGAGTCCGGGTGGAGTTTATGGCTCTGTCCACGGTCGCAATTGCTTCGACAATCGATTTGGCCACAAATGGGTCCCCGTTTCGGCTGACGTCAGGAACTAGGAAAACACAAAGTCGTTTGTTACCCAAAAACTGCCCAAGTTAATCAGGCCACCAGGCCTGGACACAACATCATTTAGACGAGAGGCCCGCTTCCCTCCAAGTGTTCTATTTTCCACATGCAAGTTAAATCACACCAGAAGCTATTTTCAAGCTGTATATAAATTTCTGAAGTCCCTGACTGGACAAGGACAGAGAAAGTAGTTACAGCGTGAAGCAGCCAAACTCCTGCAGCGACGCGGGCCGCGCGGGAGGCGTGGCTCTGGCTGGTGTCATTCCCGAGGGGACTCCGTCCTCCCGCCGGTGGCCAAACCCTCCACAGGCGCCCGCACCCCTGGCCGCTCTCCCCTCAGAGATGGCTCCCTCCGTTTCCTGTCCCCACTGGGCTGCTCACGTCGTTCCCACACGCGCACACGGGCGCCCGCGGCTTGTGCAGGCCTCGGGGGCTGTGCCTGCCTTTCTCCTTCCCTCTTCTCCCTTCCTCTCACTTAATACCAGAGTTTGCTAAAAAAAGAACCCCGAACTACCCAATCTTCTACCCCTACCCGCTGACACAGCTGGAAAACAGACCACCGAGCGCCAAGTGGGGATTGTGGACAGCTCACAGCCTGGAGCCCGTTTCAGATTCCGTATCTCCCTCTTTCTCTGACTTTCCCTTGCTCACACTCTCTCGCAGAAATAAATAAAACATTAAAAAATAATAATAAACTTTTAAGTAAGATGAGCTTTAAATAAAAAAAATTTAAGTCTATTTACTTTGAGAGAGACTCAGGAAGCACACGGTGGGAAGAGGCAGAGTGGGGGGAGGGGCGGAGGGCGTCCCTCCCCGCAGACAGCGCTGTCAGCACAGCCGCCTCGGGGCTGGACCACACGATTCTGGGTCACGACCTGAGCCGAAATCAAGTCAGACGCCCCAGCGACTGAGCCACGCAGGAGTCCTCGTGGTTCACAGTCACTAAGCGGCTTTAGGCTTACGGCACGGGGGACAGCGGGGGCACAAACCGACCAGGCCCCGCTGCTCCCCGTGGGCGCTCCCGAGCCCGTGGAGAAGGTGGGCGGGGTGCACTGTGGCAGGAAAGGCCCACACACAGCCCCAAGCGGAGGGTGGTGGCCGCTCAGGGCTGCGCAGGGGAAGCCAGACGGGGTGTATGGGAGACGCGGGTCTGGGTCCAGCCCTGAGAACGTCTGCCCTGGAGCCACAGCACACAAGGCCACGTTAGTGACACGTCGCGGGGTGTGAACCGTCAGGAGGATGGCGGCAGCATGTGGACAGCAGAGGTGAGTGAGACAGGCGAAGGGCAGACACAGAGGTCGGCTCAGCGTGGCCCAGGGCCCGGGGAGGGAACGCTCAGTGAGACAGACACGCCTCCTAGGGAGACGCGTGGCCCCATCCAGAAGCGGCGCGAGCACAGTGCAGGCGCCTCCCCCTGCCGAATGGGACTGCACGTCGCACGCTCAGACCTGAACGGGTTTGGATGACGGCCACACAAGCCGCCCTGCCCCGATCGAGAAGAGCCCACGGGGCGCGTGGCAGTGGTCGCGGTTGTGGGGCGGCCCCCAGAGTGTGCGAGGCCAGGCAGGCGGCTCTCCTCCTGGGATCCCGGCAACCCCCTCCCCTCAGCTAGGGACCTATTATCCTTCCGATAATGCTGAAAACCCGCAGACTGCAGTGCACGGGCCGGGCGCCCTCCCGCCGTGGGGACACGCGCCGGGTGGACTCACCACTCACGCTGAGCACCATGCTGACGGAGGCCTGCCCGATGGTGTTCCGGGCCACGCACTCGTAGCGGCCTGCGTCCGCGGTCCCCACGTCGTGGATGGTCAGGAACCCCTCGGGGCTGATATGAAACTTCCCACTTTCCGTCACCTGAACCCCATCCTGGAGCAAAGCAGAACAGAAGTAACATTAAGATCACGAAGCAGGAGTTGTTTTACTTGAGGGACGAAAACGGCCTGTCAGGACCCCTCGAGTGGCCAGGCCACGTGGACCGTGGTCACGTCTATCTAAAGCTGGAAAGAGAAAGGTTTAATCCAATTCAGTTAGAGTTTTCCCAAACTCTTGCAAAGGACCCAGAGAAGATGAAGACACAGATGAGTTCCGTGGAGTCCCCGGGACTGGGGGCTGGGGGCCCACAAAAGGAAGCCCCTGTGGGGTGTGCACGACGGTAGGGAAGGCACAGAGCTGGGGCACCTACTGAAGGAGAGGGACATGTCCCATCCAGCCCTCGTTTATAACAGCTAAACGTGGAAATGCACTTTCGTATCAGGCTTAAAAAAACAACACAGAAGAATGAACTAAGGCCAAAATCTGTGTGGATTTTGGCGTCGTGGATCTAAGCAGAAGGTCAAGAGGAGGCAGAATTTGTGGGGTGTGGGTCTGCCTCGTTTGGGTTCTGTTAATCTGCTGACTCCAGCCCAGCTCAGAGGTTCCCTCCAGAGAGGAAGCCGGCTGTGGCGGCTGCCCTGCCCTCCCCTCCAGCCCCCACCCTCCCTCCTCCCTCCCCCGCCCGCGGCAGGCGCTACCTTGTTCCAGGTGACGACGGGCTCGGGCTCCCCCTGGGCGCTGCAGGGCAGCTGCACGCTGGTGCCCACCTCCACCGTCCTGTCGCTGGGAGTGCTGGCAAACACCGGGGTGACTGCAAAGCAGGGACGGCCAGCTGACAATGGCGGGGACCCCAAGACGCCTGTCATCTATACCAAAAGGCTTCAAAGGAGCATAGCCCCTTGTGCTCAGCCAGGCCAGGCCCAGGGCACCCTTGGCGGGTGTCAGGCTGTCACTCTGCCCCTAGCCTGGTCTGCAGAGAGCAAAAAGGCCAGAGGCAAGGGGAGATGGTCTGCCCGCGGACCGTGCCGGACCGGAGGGGCACGGGTGAAGAACACACCACAGCCCTAACCAGCTCCTGTCCGCGCAGGGGTGGGGGTCGGGGATGTTGTGGGCCTCGGAGAGAGCCTGCTGGTTAGGACGGGAAACCCACACTTAGAGAAGAGTGTTTCTCACCGGGAAGCTGAGGGGCCTGGCCCACAGCCACGCAGGAAGTCCGGGTGCCCCTCAGGGACCACCCACAGGGTCCCACGCAACCCGTCACCCCACGTTCTGCCCGTCAGGAATGGGAAGGGCGAGCCCCACCCCTGAGCAGTGCAGCCTGTCTGGTAACAGGAGGACAGCCCAGACCCCAAACCATCAGGGAAGGACCCCCGAGGCTGGGGATCCGCCTTGGGCGCCTCTCACGGAGAGAACGGTCAGACCAGGCGCCCAGGAAGGACAAAAGGAAGATGTGAGCGAAGGCTCACAGGACAATCGGGCAAGAGACGGAATCTCGGAGGTTGTCAGGGTCCGTCCACGGGCAGGGAGCTATCAGACCCGCACACAGTGGCCACCCCGGAAAGGACGTGAGAGCCATACTCCCGTGAGGTGGGAGCCGGGAGAACGCAGACAGGCCGGCGCCGCAGGTTCCATCCGAGGAGCCCCATGGGCAGGAAGCGCACCTTGAACCTCGCACACGCACGGGGGACGGGGGTCAGAGGAAGAGGACGCGCTCGGCTGGAGCCCCGGCTGCCAAAGCCTCTCCGGACGGCGCGTCCGCACAGGGCTGGGGGCGGCCAGGAGGGAACGGCGGCCATACCTCTGGGCTGCACCGTCAGGTGGGCCACGGCCCTCTGGGAGCCGATGATGTTGACAGCCTGGCACTCGTACTGGCCCTGGTCGTGGAGCGCCACGCCCGAGATCCTGAGCGTTCCCGAGGAGAGGACGAGGTGTCTCCTGTCCACGGACAGCTGGCTCCCTGAAAGGCACGGGACACGCAGGTGGTGGGAGGGGCCAGAGACAGGATGCTGAAAATTGGGACGGCAGCAGGTTCTCAGAGCGAACGAGAAGCAGGGCCCGTGGTCAGCACCTCCTGAGCGACGTCCCAGCGCATGCTGCGTGCAGCTGGTCAGGGACAGAGAGCTGGCGTGCCCCCCGAGAAGCTGCCCAGAAGCAGGGAGGGGCAGAAGGCGGGGACTTGGCCTAATACACAGGAGCCAGGACACGGGGGGCTTGCGTGATATCGACGGGCCCCAGGACGGGCCACTGGGGAGGCACCGGGGCCAGAGTTACTCAGAAGCGCAGGACACCCCAGGTGAGGAGGCCCGTGCCCCTGGAGGAGCCCCTCCTGCCGGGAACAGAGAGGGGCAGGTGTTAACCGCGCCCACACTGGCCGCCCAGGTGCTCCTGGTGCTGCTGGTATAACAGCCCCTCAGGGGATGAAGGGGTGGAGATGCCCTCTGGTTCAAGGCAAGTTCTCAAGGTCAATCCCTGGGCGGAGCCCAGAGGCTACCTCCCCTCTCCCAACCTCTCAGCAGGGCAGCCTGCGCCCTGGGAGAAGTTTGTGTCTGGCCAGCAGTTCACCAGCCGCAGCAGGAGGGGGCTGGCCCCCAGGGAATCCATGTGACAGATGGGTGGAGATTAACTATGACTGAACATCAGGGGAAGAGAAGGCATAACAGCCCCAGGAAAGGAGCGAGCTTCCAACAAACGTGCTACAGCCAGTTTCCAGAAAGTTCTATCCTACATGCTGTTAGATTTCCTCCAGATGCTGATTTAGTATAGATCAAAGGCAAGACACGGGGACTACTTGGGAGAGGCAGGGAAGCAGAAGCCTCCCCAGCGCCCTCACGAATGACAGTCCCCTCCGTGTCCTGCGAGGTAGCTGCGGGTGAGGCCGAGGCCAGGACATCCACACGATGACCATCCCCACACGTGGGCTTGGGCCACACAGGGGCTCTGGGGCTCGCCTGGAAAGGGCACACAGACCTGCCGGGCCGGCTCTCACCTCCTTTGGTCCAGGCGATGACCGGCTGCGGGTAGCCCTTGGCCTCACACTGGAAATCGACCGTCTGACCCTCGATAACAGCTCTGTCTGCAGGGGTCACGGTGAACTGGGGAAGAGCTTCCGGGAGGAAAACCATGGTAGACATTTCAGAGACGGATTGGGGTAAAACCACTGGAAGCAGCTATACTTCCTCCCCTTGGGCGCCACTGCACCAAGCCGCCAGATGCATCGCAGGGGGACACTGGAGAGGGGACAAGGGGACCCCAGAGAGGGGACAGCATGAAAGCAGAAGGGCCTCGAACACTGGAGCCTCCCAGTGCCCTCGGACACCCCTGCTGACTCAGCACCACCGCACACGCAGGGCGCGGACGGAGAAGCTAATGGGGGGGAGGCGGCTATCGCTGTGCAAGGTCCGCTCATACTTGGAAGTGGCTAAGTGTCGCCTGGCACAGCTGTACATGGGGACAGGAGCTGCATCACTGCTGGGGGGTGGAAATCACCCAGCCCTAAACCCAGAACAGCTCCACGTGTACAAAAGTAACGACCAGGCGACAGCACCATGCAGTTACAGGGGCAGAGGCAGCAGCACCGGCCCACGACAGTCGGCCAGGGCGGGGGCTCCGTGGAGGCAGGCGGCTGGGGAGGACAGACAGGTAAGCAGGGAAAGGGCTGACTTCTCCGCATTCTGCACTTTCCTGTCTTAGAGCATCGTCACAAATGCCTCCCTGCATAATTTACTAACAAACCGACAAACTCACTGAGAGTCGGTTAGGACCTTAGGAAACACACAGGTGAGGTCTTAAAACTATAGGTACCGCCAGCACCTGGAGGCAAAATCGGGTCCTGGGAAGTTCCGAGGGGAGTGCAAGGCTTACTGATGGATTTAACACATCGGGCACGTCCATTCGTGTGTTCACCTTACACACTCCAGGTGCCCTACGTGCCACGATAACATGCCAGAGACAAGGCCCCTGGAGAAATAAACTCTTCTAAAGCCTCTATCCAGAAAGCACACCGACCCCAAGTCAGAACTCAGATGCGGGAAGTGTGCTGGGGGTGGGGAGAGGGTCTGCACGCGCGCACCGAGGGGCCCCGACCCACCCTGGACGATGATCAGAGCCGTGGCCTGGATGCTGTCCAGGCTGTTGGATGCGAAGCACGTGTACTCCCCACTGTCGTCCTGCTGGACGTTCTGAATGTACAGGCCACCAGAGGGGGTGATGCTCACGCGAGGGTCCTCAGGCAGGGGCGTGCGGTCCCCTTTGGTCCAGGTGATCCGTGGCGGAGGGTGGCCTGTGGCGCTGCACTCCAGGGTGACACTCTCCCCGACCAGCACCTCCGTGTTCTGTGGCTGGATTACAAAAGCAGGTCGAGCTGTCACAAGGAAACACAAGGTCTGGATTAATTCCCTCCGGCCCGGCAACGGCACTGTGCTTGCACTTTTCCATCTGCGGGCTCCTCGCTCCGTCTATTCACCTTGAAATAAACAAAGCAAACACAGTTTAATCGGCAACCTCTCTCGTCTTCTTCCCCTTTTAAAGAACGCGCAGCCAACAGGGGTGTGCGCTGCCTCAGGGGAGGACCGTCAGTGCCCGACAGACGGCTGACGGCCCGGCTGGGGTGCTCCCTCTTTCAGCGGGACAGAGCCCCAGGGAGGACCCTCACTTCTGTTGATTCTAAGTACACTGGGTCGGTCCCATCAAATCTTGCACACAAAACACGGTTTTTAAACTGTATTCAGAACAAATAAAAATAACCTGTGCAAAAAGAAAATACAAACTAGCTGAGAGAGTGCGTCCCAGCTCTGAATCCAGAAGCCCACGCCCTGAGTGATGCGCTTTGTGAGGGCCTCTGTGCAGCTCTGGAGCTCACACACCAGCGGCAGAGACGGATGCGGCCACACACGTCAAAACTGAGAAGTCAGACACCCCGTCACCCGGAAATCACTCTCCTAGGAGTTAACAAGTATGTAAAACAATGTATGTACCCAAAAAGGGTGCTTTTTAAATTCCTGTGATGTATATTCAGGGCAACGCCTTTCTCCCCAGTTCTGGAATCCAAATGAGTTCCAAACACAAAACATTTTTCATAACTTATTTGTAAAATTTAACCTGGCGTGAAGTGCTTACAGTCTTCATTACTCCTCATCGTGTGAATATTCACGCAGCTCATTGTGGGACGCAGACATGCGGGCTACAGGGCGGCCCCAGAGACCCTATGAGCCAGTTAAACAGATTATGCCGCAAGTGGCCTTGCTGAAATTCCCCCAATTTCTGATTTCCAGATGACATCAGGCCCAAGGGGTTTTGGATAAATGGATTTGGACCTATAGTAGCAAAAGACTTGGGGGAAAACCTCAGATGCTCCGAAAGAACCAGTTAAAAAGATCACGTTGCTACCAAGTAATGAATGCCGCACAGCTTTGGAACGGAAAGAATAAGAGAACCCATCATGTTCTGAAATGAAAAACAAGCACGGAGGGATGAAGAAGCTAATTGGGGAGAGTGGGGATGGAGGCAGGCATTTAGGGGATGAGGAGAGAAATGCAGAAGGAATGTTTTTGTGCCTTTCACACTAGTTAATGTTTAAAATGTACTAACCACATATTTAGAGAAGAACAGATAATCAAAGATACAGAAATGATCCTAATATTAGCATTTCTGGAGGCTGGCAAGCTGGAGACCCCAAGGCCATGTGCAAGGACAAGAACCCCAAAGTCAAAGCCCGCCCGGGGGCATGTGTGCAAGCTGTCACTTCAGAAGTGGCTGTTCAGAGCCTGTGGAGGAACAAAGACAAAGGGAGGGCAGCGCTAGGTGCGACTGTGCACCCAGTGTGGCGACAGAGCCGACGTCAACAGACTGTGGAAATAAATATCCCCTCGAGATTTATTAACCAAAAGCTGGTTCTCCTAAGGGGCTGCCGCCTGACTCTGGTTCCAAGTGAGAAAGAAAGGAGGAGATTCAGAAGTGCTAAGAACACTACGGCCACACACATCCCGAGCACAAAGAGTTTCATGCACCGGAAAATCAAAACGCAGCCTATTTTGGAGACATAAGTAGACGGTGACTATTTACTCTGGTAACTTAAGGACACGTTTAAATTATCCTAGGGAACCAGTGACATCAAGGAGCCACGCTGTGGCTTCCACACTGGAAGCAGGAAATAGAAGATGGACAATTACTCTAAAATGACGCACAAAACAAAAAAGACTAGATAACAGCTCCAAGTAAGATGCAAATCTTATACATCTAAACGCATTGCTCATGACAATAAACACAAATGGACTCAACTTTAAGAAAACATCAGTCTGAATTTCTTCTTAAAAACCAGAGCAAACGTCAAGGATCACCTAGGACCACGTGCTCAAAAAGCTCCCGGTGGGGGAATTTCACTGTGCACTAGCACCGGCGCCTTGCCCACTTCCGGCCCACGCCCTGCCCACTTCCTGTCAACATCCTGCCCACTTCGGCCCGCATCCCGCCCATATCGGGCCCAAATCCGCCCACTTCCGGCCCACGCCCCGCCCACTTCCGGCCCACGCCCTGCCCATTTCCGACCCACACCCTGCCCACTTTGAAACCACTCCCCGCCCGCATTCCGCCCACTCTCTGCCTGTGCCCTTCCCACTTCCAACCCATTCCCGGCCCACTTCAGGCCTGCATCCTGCCCACTTCCGGCCCACGCCCTGCCCACTTCCGGCCCACGCCCTGCCCGGCTGGGTCAAGGGAAGGAGCCTGTGCTCCACAAGCAAGGGAAGCTCTGGACGGAAGCCTCCTGTGTCGTCCTCTCCACGTACCTGGAGACCCAAAGTACCTGAGGGTGACTTCCTGTGTTTTCACCTGCCCCGCCGCGTTTTTCGCCATGCACTGGTAGATGCCCTGGTCCGTCTCCTGCGTGTTTTGGATCATCAGGGTCCCGTCGTCGAGCAGGTTGAGGCGGGAATCTGCCTTCATGCTCAGCTCGTTGCTGCAAAGACGGACGCCCGGCACGCTCGGCCTCGGGGGCCCCGGAGGCACCCAGGCCCGCCGCGAGACACCCGAGCGCGTGGGGGGGCGGACACGGCACCCCGGGCCCCTCCGGACGCTCTTCCCCGCACGGCCTCCCAGGCACTGCCGGTCCGCTGACAAGCGCGACCCCGTGCGTCACTAACTCCTGTTAACTTCTAGTGTTCGGTTTCCGTCTATAAAGATTTTAAAGTTCGGGCGCCCGGGCGGTGTGGTCGTATAGGCCTCGGACGCTTGGTTTTTGGCTCCGGTGATGATCTCACAGTGTGTGGGATGGAGGCTCTAGTCAGACTCTGCCGACAGCATGGAGCCCGCGTGGGATTCTTTCTCCTCTCTGCTCCTCCCCAACACTCTTTCTCTCTCTCCCTCTCTCAAATAAGTAACTAAAAACAAGAATGATTTTATTTTATTTTTTTAAATGTTTTATTTATTTCTAAGAGAGAGAGACGCAACGTGAGCAGGGGAAGAACAGAGAGGGAGGGAGACACAGAATCCGAAGCAGCTCCAGGCTCTGAGCTGTCAGCACAGAGCCTGACGGGAGGGGGGGGGGTTCAAACCCATGAGTGGTGAGATCATGACCTGAGCCGAAGTCGGACGGTTAACCGACTAATCCCCCAGGCGCCCCAAGATTTTAAAGTTTTAAAGAGATCCTCTTGGAAACAATGAAAATAGTGGGAAAAATTCAAAGGAAACATTTTCCTTGGTTTCTGGCAAATTCATTCCAAATAATGGGGCAGAAATATTTGCTGTTATTAAAGCCAACGATTATATACACCGACCACGAAAACCATCAGTGCTGAGAGCATTTCCCTCTGGACACCACTCAGAAACCTACCGGCTCTCGGGCTGAAGACCCGGCCAGGTGTGATTGCCCCCCCGACCCGCTCACACACTCTCCGCCTGCACCAGCCGGCCGAAAGCCACAGTCATCCCAGGTTCCAAGCTCAGGAAGGACTCTTACTGATCTGGCCCAACTCCCTTCCGTAAACACTGAGCCAGCAGGTTAGGAAGGCAGGCCCACAGCGGAGGCTGGCCGGCAGGTGACACTGACCAGCAGGGGCGGCAGACCCACAGGTGAGGCTGGCAGTGGAGGGACGCCTCAGGCCTGGGGTTTCTGGGCTCTCCTTCTGCCGTGAATGCCTAGGACATTTATTATAACTTCTGGTATCAGTGTATTTATTTATGAAGGTAAAAGTGCAAAGCTCAGTCGAATCTATGCTCTTCTGCCTTTCAAATACTCCCCTGTCCTCCTGCGTACCTCGGGATCCTAAATCTCGACAACTCCAGAGCCGTCCTCTCTGAGGACTCGGCTGGCGGGGCTCAGGTCCACATGGCGCTGGGCCCGGGTCAGAAGGACAAACCCAGGGGCAGACCAGGCTCCCAAACTTCACAGGCAAGAAGTGCCGCCCCTCCTGCACCTGGCGACTGTCAGACGCCAAGCCCCCTGCCCCCTGCTCATCTTCTCTGCGGACACGGCTGGGCTCAGGACCCCCACTGCCTCGGCGGCCGTCTGGGCTCGGCCCCCAGAGTGCCCTCCGCGCCCGCGACGACTGAACGGCCAGCGAGCTGAGCGTAAGCGCCACAGCCGAGATCCGCAGGGAGGCCCGTGCCTGTTGTGCCCTCAGAAGCAAGGACGGGGTCTCACGCTAACAATTTGTCCTCACTCGGTTTACTACACACGTTCCAAAGTGTTCCACATTGACACGAAGCCCCGGGAACAACGTCGCCCGACCCTGTGGCCCCCACACACCAAAGTGCTTGTGGATGGAAGGGGCACCCTTGTTTCCCGAGGCCAACCAGACGTGCAAGTACCCAAGTGCTCACTGGACGCGTGACCTGAAGACACTGCCCCCGGCAGGAAGGAGCCCTCCTCAGCCAGGAGGCCCCAGTGACCACAGCCCCGTTTCCACACACACGACGTGGGGGGGGACCACGCCTCCCTCCCGCTCCCCCGCCCCGGGCAGGGGGAGTAATGGGCTGCCCCTTTCAGCAGAGAAGATGCAGGAATGTTCTCCTTTACACTTTTTCCTCCACCGAAGAGGCAGAGAATGGCGGGGGGGTGGGAGGGGGAGCACATGCCCGGTGGGGCAAACGGGGTGTCTGGGAGAACAGCGAGCATCACTCACTTGTTTCGCAACCAGATGATCTCGGGTTTGGGGTTGCCTTCCGCTCTGCACGTGAAGAACACAGTGTTCCCTGAGGTGACGTCCGCATCCTGGGGCTCTGACGTGATCCGGGGCCTTTCTGTGGCAACAAGGAAACGGAGACCTTCTGGGTCTTAAACAGTCCCATTAAGGTAAACAAGACCCCAAACCAAATCTCTCGCGTTCAAGAGAAAATCCCAAGTGTTCAAACATCCATCCTGCCCACGAGTGTCCCCATAAAGATGACAGACAGGCTTCTCCGCAGAGACAGGCCGAGTCTTTGCTCAGCGCTTCCGGCCCTCAGATCTGCCCCGAAGAGCCTGGGTGACGGCCAGCACCCGGCAAGGTCGGCTCGCCCTTCACTCGGGCCAGCACCTGTGCACACGGCACACTCCAGGAACAGCTGCTTTTGGTAAATAAAACAGTAGAAAATAAAGCTTTTTAGCTAAAGGGCTCCTGGGAGCACAAAGCTCTAGCGTTTCCCCCACGCGTGCGTCCCGCTCCCACGGCCCCGGGGCCGACGACCTGCCACCTCCAGTCTGCTAGCGGGAGACTGCTCCCCGTCCCCCTCCGCAACCACAGTGGCACGGAGCAGGCAGAAAACCCGTGCGGCTCGAGCCGGGGCCCTTTGGTTAAGTCAGAGCCGGCTGGGGGGCAGGGGAGGGAGCCGATGCCAGAGGAGGAGGAGGCGGCCCCCAGGGCAGCTCGGGGATGTCAACCGTGTGACACACACACACACACACACACACACACACACGTGTCAGGGGTCAGCAGGCACTCTCAGCTGCGGCCTCTGGCCTTTGTCCCAGGAAAGTCTCCCGTATGAGGCACACAGCCGGTGCTGCTGCCTGCGTGCGGCGTGGCTCCCACCAGAGGACGGCCGCACAGGACGCGCACATGGACCCGGCCTCTGACGCTGCACGCCATCGAGGCAGGGCAGGTGCACACACGGGTGCACACGTGTAGGAGGGACAGTTAACAAAGGAGTGCAGACGCTGGCCGGTTACTCACGAAAGCTACTGATTTCTAGTTTTGTTACATATATTTTCAGTACTTAAAACACGATGATGCTTTAGAGAAACTGACTTTAGCACCCCAAAACAGTGCTGCAATTAAAAGAAAAGACTCAGGGGCACCTGGGTGGCTCAGTGCTGACAGCTCAGAGCCTGGAGCCTGCTTCAGATTCTGCTTCTCCCACTCTCTCTGACCCTCCCCTGCTCATGCTCTGTCTGTCTCTGTCTCAAAAATAAATAAACATTAAAAAAAGAAAAAAGCAAAGACAAGACTCAGCTGCATGAGTCCTTGGGCACTGAAGGAGGACTCTGCCTTGCCGTCAGAGTTTGGCCCTTCCGGTGATGTTTCTTGGGGCCGTGGCCAGAGGCCCAGCCCAGTGCACTGCAGGGACCACGTGCCACCACCCATACCAGGGGCACATGGCCACCAGCCTGCCTCGAAAGCAGCACCCAGCAGCTGCAGCCGGTGCGCACGGGGGCTGGAGGGGCGGGGAGGCAGGGGTAGTGTCAGCCGGTTTGCTAATTTTGCAGGAGAGCCTGCAAATAGAAGCCAAGAAACCCAACCGTTGCTGACATGCGGCATGGGGTGCCAGCACTGGGCTCTGGGCCCCTGCACCCCAGGGATGCGCTCACCACAGTCCAGCTCTTCAGGGGTGATTGTCGCCACCGAGCGCCCCTGGATGCGCCGCGGGTATTCGCAGGTGGCAGCCGCCTGCGCGTTGCCGGACTTGGCGTAGGTTTTCAGCAGGTCCGCCAGCCACAGGATTTCACAGTCACAGTGCAGCGCATTGGAGTCCAGCCGCCTGGGACAGGGAAGACGGTGAGACGCGGGGACAAACCCTGAGCTGCGAGCCCGTGTGGGGCCTGCCGGGTACGGGACGGCAAGGAGTGTCCTGGTCATCGCCAGGCCGCCATCAGGGGACCCCACCTGCCCCCCCATCTAGGGCAACCTCTCTGCTGCCCTCTGTCATCTCTCAAACACGGAGGTGCTCCTCCCACCTTCCCCGGAGCGCACTCTTGGTTTGGTGGACCATTTCTGTATCCAGAAGGAATCCTAAACGGCGAAGGAAGCTGTCTTATTCCACCTTATTTCGTTCTGGACCTGGGCTTGTTAACGATTTTCCCCTTTTCCTGACATCTAGCTCCTTACGCTTGGGGATGTCCAGCCGCGGAGCGCGGCCCTCGCGACCGCGGAGGAAATGCAGAAGGGCGCCAGCAGCCTTCTCCACCAGCACTAACGCGCCTTCGCTCTATTAAAATACGCCACTCGGTACAAGAAGCGCGTTTAGGGGCCTTCGGAACCGGGGAGGCCAGCTTGCTGCCCGGCTCTGTGGACGCTCAGATGTGGAAGCAGGACAGAGTCCTACACGGACATGGTTCCCACCACCAAAAGCGGCAACGGAATTTAATTTTATCCGAAGAATGCGAAACTGATTTTAAAGCATGTGTTGTTTGCCTATGAAACAGCCAATCTGCTGGCGCATACCCCGATTCCTGGGGGCTCTCTGTGCCCCCTGAGAGGGTTCAATGAACCCTCCAGGTGTCCCTGCGCTTCCCTGCGTGTGACATACCCACAGCCCCCACACAGGACCCGGCACAGCTCCTGGACCAGCCCCCGGCACGGGACCGGCCACCGGCAGGGAACCCATCTTCGCTGGAGACATACTTACAGTCTTTTCATGGATTCCAAGTGGCTGAACGTTCCTGGCACCAAATGTGTGATTCGGTTGTTATGTAGAAATCTGTTCAAAGAGAGAATACCAGAAACTAACTCTCAGAAACGCCTGTCACACTCAGAGGAAAGAGTCCAGGCAGCAGGTAAGTGAGCTTGTCAGCGACCCCTCAGTGACTGCGTCTACATGAGAACCTGAGAACAGTATTTAGTTCAGAAAAGAACACAATTTTTCCCCCTATTTTATCACCATGTACAAATAAAGAGAAAACTGTAAGTCCCGCTCTGAATTGCTTGACGAGGCAGAGACACCAACATGGGGCTCAGGTGTCTGGACAGACAGGGGCCCCTTCCCGTCACAGAACCTGGACGGTGTGCCCAGCCAGGGACCGGCGGGAAGACGGGAGGGCAAGACGAAATCAACTTACAGCCTTTCCAGCTTCGGCAGATGTTGGAATGACTCTGGGTCCAAGGTTTCTATCTGATTAAAGTGCAGGTATCTAGACAAGTTAAAAAAAAAAAAGAAAAGAAAAGAAAAAAGAGAAAGGAGTCCGATTTTAAACAATTTTACTTTTGCAGATTGAGATTTTCTGCTCAAAAACAGGTTTCCTAGGTCATTTCCAAGTCGTATGTCGTAGATGACTCTCTAGATTTCCCACGTCGGGTGGAAAACACGTGACATAATGGCACAGTATGATTCAACACACCTGAAAATCGGGACAGGCCGTGGAAGACGCCCCGGGCAGCGGAGGCTGGACCACGTCCCCTCCCGCCCGGGGCCTGGCTGCTCCGGGGACCTGCTTGCCCAGGACACAGACCTTCGCAGGAGAGAAGCCAAACTATTCCTACCTGCAGCACACACATAAGCACATGCACGCCCTCACTCAAACCTTCTACCTGCGTGTGAGTTTAGGGGGAAGAGAAACATCTAGGTTAATGCGGGAGCGAGCAGACTGTCAGCTCTAGAAACGGCTGTAGGAAGAATCACACGGCACCAGAAGAGTAAGATAATGTGTTTTCTCAAATGTTCTCTAATTATACAGAACATCCAGCATTTGTATTTCATTTACTATGACTCCTTACTTTCCGTAATTTACACACTTTTTACTACAACTAACATCTTCTCATTTTCCTGAATTACTGCTTCTCTCACTTGGAAATTGGTGTTTTCTCCCTTAAGTAAAACACTAGAAGTGGCAATGGGGTGCTCCCGCAGCAAGCCCCCACCACACGAAGAGGAGAGGGGGCTCCGCTGTTACACTGGGGGGTGGGCGGGCGCTGGGCCCAGCAGCTAGACTTCACCCCAAACCCAAATGCCAGAAACTCCGGAAACACACCAGGATCACTTGGGGACCTTCACTAACTTTGAAATTATCCTAACCTCGGTCACCAAAGTTCAGCTGCCCTTCCCTGCCCTCTGATCCTGTCCACGGCTCCCTGACCCAGCTCCCCAGGAAGGCGCACGGTGCCCCTTCTGAGTCTCAGATGCCGGCGGCCCCGGGCTTGTCCCCTGGGGGTGTGGAAGGGCTCCCGGCGTGGGGACGGGACCCCGGCCGCAGCCCCAGCTCCCTGCACAGAGTCCTTCCCGCGGGGGAGCCTGGGCCTACGTGTCTCCGTGTCCGTCAGACTCTCGCCGACCTTCAGGGAATGAAGTCCCGACAGCGGAGACCCTAACTCCCCAAACTCCCTAACCCGGGGTCTCGAAGGTGTCTGGACCCAGCCTCCACCTCCTCCAGACGGCTGGTCAGAAAGCCTGCCCCGTGCTCCCGGTCCGGCAAGCCTCACTCCCCCAGACTCCCCCTCTTTCTTCCTGGAAAGTAGCTGCATCACCCCTCGGGAGGGTGAGCTCCACCTGCTTTAACCTTCCAGCACGTTTAAACCAGACGCGATTTCCCAGGGGTTGCTGCGATGATGTCACTGCCCGTCCCAGGAGAAGCGGCTCCTTTGTCCACCCGCCCTCCACCTGGTCGTTTTCCAGACACTTCCATGTGTTTCTGCAACGCTCTGAACCTTCTGTCCCTTCCTCTCTGAAGCGAAGATTATACAAAGGCAGGTTACACTTGAATCAAAATGACGTGGACACAGGAGCCATGCGGGTTCTGGGGCGCCCGCGCCCCAGCCCTGCCGGGAGGTCCCCACCAGCAGAGGAAACATGCACGGGCGCGCACCTGCGTGGGCACACACCCCGTTACAGCAAACAGCCCTGTCCAGCCGTGCGACCAAACCGTGGGCAACTCTGGAACCCTCCGAATTGCTCCAGCTCCGTGACTGAAAAGTCAAACAAACCAGAAGGAAACTCCCACCGCCAGGATTCTGCTTGGAAGTGAACGTGCTGACTTCACAGCAAAGCAGGACTTCTTATGCAGCCAAGGAAACAACATCCACATACGCTAGCCAGAAACACATGAAAAGGCTTGTTTTCTCCAAAATCATGGCATCGTAAGGGAAGGAAGGAAGCCGGAAACGGCCTGCAATAAAACCACCTGCTGGCGCCCCAGATCCCTCTCCCCCAAGGACCTTTGCTGATGTGCGAGCCTGTCCCTTAAGTCGGAAGCGCCGTGAGGACAGGGACCACGGCTCTCACTGGTCTGTCTCATGGGGCTCAGCACCGGGCAGCTTGAGGGCAGAAACCAGTGCCGTCCAGGCCCGTGGGGGTCGCAGACAGAGGAGTAACGAGTCGGCCACTGCTTTCTCAGTTCGCATGCACACACGCCCTGCGCCCCGTTAGTACAGACATGCATCGTGCAGACAGCAAACTTAGTTTGTCTTCCCTACGAGAGGCAGGAGGGGCGCAGGAGAGGGGCACTTACAGTTGTTCTAGAGAGGCAAGTCCCTTAAACGCCTGCCTGTCAATTGACTGGATCTCATTCTTGTACAAATAGCTGAAACAAGAAACGGGGATAGGATTAGCGCACACGCAAGACACCGTAACGCCAGGTGGAAGGAAGAATTACGTCGTATTAGAGTACAGACAACACGTTTACACAGGAGCGCGGTGACCCTCCTGGGGGCCCGCCGCCCTTCCCCACGTGACAGCATCCAGCCTGGACGTTGCTGAGCCAGTGCTGTGCCTTCAGACACATACCGGGCTCTGGGAGTGAGTTGTGGACAGGATGCTTGCTCCAAAGCTTGAAGGAAATAAAACCATTTCCCCACAAACACGTAGCATGTGTTGATTATAAGGTTCTGTAACTGTGGTATTTTAAGATACCAGAAGCAATCTGGGGAGCAGACAGCGCGAAGCCTGCGCTCCCCGCAGAACCCTTCCTTACTAAACAGAAGCAACGAGGCTCGTCAGAGGAGTCACAGCATTGGCTCAGGGCCTGTCCTTATGTGGTCTGCGAGCTAAGAATGGGTTTTACATCTTTAACTGGTTTAAAATTTCAAAAGAATGACAATATCTCATGACAAGAAAATTATATGATATGTGACTTTCAGAGTCCATAAAGGACACAGAGACACCACAGTTGTGTTAGTCTACGGCTGATGTGGGGCCACACGGCAGTCAGGAGCCGCGCAGAAGGGCGGCCCTTCCCAGAGAATCTGCCGCTTCCGGCACAGACCTCCCAGGGGTGAGGACCTTCCCCCGAAGTGCCGAGTTCTGAGGACATGACTGGTTCTCGGTACCGTCCTTGTGAGCCCAGAAGTGTCCTAGTGAATACGGGGTGTTCTCAGTATCAGACGAAGAGGCTCCTGCCCGCTGATGGGCGCCCAGGGACCGGTCAGCGCACACAGGCGCCAGCCAGGACCGCAGCAGGGCCTCCCGCACGCGGGCTACTCGGGGGCTGGGCTTCCGCCTTCCAGCCCCCCACGCGCCGGTCTGTCTGAACGCCCGTGACACTGTGCTTCATCTGCATGAGCACCGTGCAGCTTACTGCCCTGGACTTCGTGACGCTTGGTGCAGGGCCGCTCTGAACGCCTGCACCCAGCGGAGCGGGGCACACTGCTCCGTCTGTGCAGACACGCCCAGGGGACCCCAGAGAACCACCAGCCCCCCCCGCCGAGACCAGGCAGAGTCCACCCGCCCGTGCAGACCCAGCGCCCGCCACAGAGTCCGCCACTCGGCCAACCTCTGCTCGCTGGCTGTGCTCTGGAATGAGCTAGTAACCTCTCTCTGCCTCCGTTTCTTCTGCGTAAATGGAGGTCACAGCAGTTTGGGATCCCTGGGAGTAAGCAGACGTATGGAAAGCCAACAGAAGACGGCCTCGCCCATGGCCACTACGGTTCTGGGTTCTGGAGACAGCACTCACCCTGCTTCTTCTGGACAGGGGTGTCTGGGCTCATTTCTTCAAAAGAACTGACCCCCCACCCCCACCCCATGCAGGGTCACTCTGCAAGCACTTTAGAAGAAAACGTGACCCGGCTGAACCAAACTAATGCAGGCAAGTGCACGTCTGTGAGGACTGGGTGCTGGTCACCTGCCATAACGGGCCATACAGAGTCCCCCAGAGTCCCCTGGGGCAGCAGCACCTGCCCCGGAATCAGGAAATACCAGTGAGGGGAGGTTTGGGCCTTACCATAAGCAACTAATCCTCAGTGTCTAAACCCACTGACGACGTGTAAAGGCTGAAGTAACCAGTGAACTTCAGAAGAGCTCCCCAATATTGAAACTGCACACGGTGTCCTCAGAGGTGCCCGTGGGAGTGTACTCTCCTGCCCAGGATGGGGATCAGCTGGGGAAGCAGGGTCCCTCCTCACCAGGGCCCCTGCCCCCACGCTTCCGCAGTGACAGGGCGCCTTCTGCCTCCCGCCAGTGGGCATTGCGGGCACGTGTGTGTGGGGAGAGGGGGCGAGGCTGGCGAGCAGGTGCCTCGATGGGGAGTGCGCCAGCAGACGGGGCCCCTAAAGTGCTACTTTAAAAAATCCTTGTAAGTGAAAACCGAAATATCCCCCAAACTATAACACTAAATACATTTGCAATGTGAACAGGAAGTTGCTCTTAATTAATTCAAACCAAAATTCTTATAAAATAAGAAATAAAAATATCACACACACACACGCACGCACACAAACAGGTGCGCGCACACACACTATAGATGCTGGCGATCAGCTAACAGAACCTGCTTTCTCAGAAACCAAACCTTCCTTCTGGAACTTGCACAGCACTTAAAATTAAAAGGAAAAAAAACAATAAATACATAATAGAAGGCCTTTCCCTCATTTTAAAAATGAGCAGTAAGGCTTAATAATGTTCATACATTATTCTATTCCAGCCTATTCTACTCTGTTCTGTTCTAAAAAGTAACACACTATGCCAACAGTGACGGAAAATATTTATACCTAAAGCTTTGGATTACTTTCACTGAAGAATACCTATTTCTATAAACAGAGTTAATGTGATCACTGTAGTTAGCAGCCAATGACAGGCCTCAAAATACACATCAACACTAATAATGTGACTTTGTGTTAAAAATCAACATAACTTATAGACATTTAGATTCACTTATGATATAAATTTCCCAAAAAAGTCACTGATATAAATCCTTCATTAAAATGGTTCTATCTTGGGGCACCTGGGTGGCTCAGTCAGTTGGGCGTCTGACTTCAGCTCAGGTCACGATCCTGTGGTCAGTAAGTTCGAGCCCTGCATCGGGCTCTGTGCTGACAGCTTGGAGCCTGCAGCCTGTTTTGGATTCCGTGTCTCCCTCTCTCTCTGCCCCTCCCCTGCTCATGCTCTCTCTCTCTCTCTCAACAATGAATAAATGTCAAGAAAAAAAAAAGGTTTTTAATGGTTCTATCTGGAAAGGCCATCTAAGTCTTTAAAGTAAGAATAATTTGCTCAAAGCACATGACACGTACTCTTCTCTACAACCAGGAATCTAACTGGAATGTTTGTCTTTAATGCCTTCCAATCTTGACTCGAGTGCCTGCGACGCAGCCAGCCTGGCCCTGCCAGCGAGGCCACTTTCGAACCTGCAAAACTGGCTTCAACAGGCAGATGATTTAAATTCTGACAAATAAGGTACCGAAAGTCAACTCTGAAAAGCGAACTGCAATTTTACTGCAGAAAAATAAGAAGAGGTGAAATCAGTTGGAGGAAGAAGGGAAAATTAGCAGAAACCAGTGACGTTCCAGTGGGATTTGTCATCTTCCCACACTTGCCCACAGCTGGACAGGCAGCTTGAGAACGTTCTCCCAGCTTCTCTCTCACAGGCCACCTGTCAGCTGCTCACACTGGCGAGGGCGCGTGAGTCACAGGCGACCAGAGTTCCTGCCCCCACGGGCCTCTGCCGGGCTCTGGCTTTTAATCTCCTTCAGCAGACGACTCACCAAGCCTCACAGCGAAGCATTCCTACCAACAAGAACTCATTTTAAAAAATCCCGGCTGAAAATTTACTCACCTTCTGAAAACAAAGCCTGTGAGGTGGATGTATCTGCAATAATTCTCAAGCAGCAAACAATTTGGCTCAATGATTAAATCGCCTGTACACTCACAACATTAGCTTTCCGGGTAAACAACTGATCGTTAACTTACAGATATTTTAAATTCTCCAAGTCTTCAAACGACCCGCTGGGTATGCTCTTGATCTGATTGTTGTTCAGAAGCCTACGAAACGAAGGTTTTGGTGAGAAGCAAACTGCACCGCGTGGCGGGAAACACCCCCACTGCTTGGAAAAGGCCCGAGCGCGGCCCAGGCGTGGAGCGCGGCACCGAGGCGGCTAAGGCCACGCCATGGACGGCAACTCGGTGTTTCCCCCTCTGATCAGGAGTCTCCTCAGCGCACGGGCGTCCCTGCCCTGGCACGTCGCTCCCGCCCCGCGTGCGCACACACCAGGTCCCCCTCTGATGCCAAGGCGTATCTGTCTGTCCTGCTGACTGTCACACCGTCCACCTCAGCCGTCAGGAAGGCCCGTGTGGGCGCGCAGGGTGGTCCCACCAGAGGGAGGGGTTGGCCCACCCCCCAGGCTCCCATCCTGGGCCCACGGCCCAGGTGCTCTCTCCGCCGAGAGTCACGCTCTGGAGCAGTAAAGCCAGGGACGCCCGCCCCTGCCGCGCTCAGGATACTCAACAGGGCCCAAGGCAACTGCAAACCCGCCAGCACAGGTCAGGTCTGTCCCCTTCACCTGTCCCCGCTTGGGGTCTGAACATGAGTGCACAACGGGAGAGCACCCAACCCCTCCGGGGCCCAGCCAGCCCCTCAAGCTTGGGAGGGGGGCATGTGAACAGTAGAGGTGAAGGGGTCTGGCGCAGCCGGGGGCTGAGTCATTCACAGGGAGAGGAGGTGCCCGTGGCCATAGGTCTGGGTCACACCCACTTCTGAGGGACGCACACAGGTCACGGACATCAAGCTGAGGCCAGATCCAAAGGCCTGGTGTCTCAATGCACATATTCTCGTCTACGGCCCGGAGTCCACCCCCCGATCCATGCCCCCGACCACGGATGCCCGCAGTTGACCGCTGTGGCTGAGGTCTATCCCCCGGTGAAAGCTGTGACGATCCCTACACTTTTCCCCACGGGCACCGACACAGTGTTTGGACTTACAGTGTATTCAAGTTTCTCAGCCTTCTGAACGCCCCAGGCTGGATCTCCCGGATTCTGTTAAACCGAAGATCCCTGAAAGCAAACAAGAGATGGACTCAGAGAGAGAAGTAAACCATCACCAGCTCACTCGGATTCAACACGGACAGGAGGCATTTCAGAAATTAAACCCTGCAGCTCATTCCCAGGCCCACTGCCTCCTCACTGAGGCTCACGAATCAGTGAGTATTTATGTGAATGACACACGGCGCTGTCCAGGGCCCAGGGTGGTTTACACAACAGTCCTGAAGGAGACAGACACCCCTCTAACTAACCAGATGCCCACCTCCGCCAACTCGCTGGAAACCTGATGTCACCAGGTCCTCCCAAAACCAAGGCGGGAGGGACCACAGGCACCGCCCGGCCATAGGAGGGTCCCGCGCGGCGGCACCAACCCTGACACGTCCCGGGCTGGAGCTCGGTGGTTTATGTGCAAACTGCCTACAACGTTCTCTCGGTGAGTAGCGGAGAGTGAAGCAGCCAAGCTCACCATGAGCTGGGAGATCATCCACCCCCCCTGTGGATCGCACTCAGTACCCCCCCAGGTCCTCTCACTCAGATGTGGGCTAGAAGAGCAGTTACTGACTGGCTGGGGACAGGGAGATGACCAGGGCAGCCCAGGTGAGGCCAGAGCCAGGACCACAGTGCCCAGGGGCCGAGCTGCCCACAGCCAGCGGCACAGCCGGGGAGGCACTGGGCAGGCAGCAAAGTCCTTTCTTACCCCTTCCCAATCCCGATTAAAATGTATAATATTAATGTGAATGAAAGTCACTGAAAAGCAAAGGAAAGACGATTTTCCGTATCGAGGAGTCTTAGAAAACTTAAGCTTCCTTGAGGACAGGCCCAACTCCTTGTGACTTGGTGCAGCTGGATTTTCACGGGTGAGTTGGGGTCCCTGCCATTAGCATGTGGAAGTCCGACTCCAGGGCCTCAGAACTGACCTTATTTGGAAACTGACTCTTTACAGAGGGGATGAGGGTGGCCCTACTCCAGTGTGACTCATGTTCTCAAAGAACAGGGAAATTCAGACAACGGGGACAGCACCCCGTGAAGACGGGCGTGATTCTGCCAAGTGAACCATCACTCAGGACAGCCTCGAGCCAGCAGCCAGGACAGGGAGCAGTATCCCCCAGAGCTCCCCCCACAGCCCCTGAAGGAACATGGAGCTTCCCCCCTCCCCACAGCCCTGAGAACACGAGCTCCCCCCCCCACGGCCCCTGAAGGAACACGAGCTTCCCCAGAGCGCCCCCACGGCCCCTGAAGGAACACGGAGCTTCCCCCAGAGTTCCCCCACGGCCTCTGAAGGAACACGAGCTTCCCCAGAGCTCCCCCACGGCTCCCCACGGAGAGCTCCCCACGGCCCCCGAAGGAACACGGAGCTCCCAGAGCGCCCATGGCCCCTGAAGGAACACGGCTCTGCAGCCCCCCACGCTCCTGAAGGAACCCTTCCCCCCAGAGCTCCCCACGGCTCCCTGAAGGAACACGGAGCTTCAGAGCGCCCTGAAGGAACACGAGCTTCCCCCAGAGCTCCCTCTACGGCCCTGAAAGGAACACGGAGCTCCCCCAGAGCCCCCCCACGGCTCCCTAAGGAACACGGAGCTTCCCCCCAGAGTTTCCATGGCCCCTGGGAAGGGAACACGAGCTTCCCCAGAGCGCCCCTCAGAGCACGGAGCTTCCCCCAGAGCTCCCCCACGGCCCCCACGGAGCTTCCCCCCAGAGCCTCCCCACGGCTCCTGAAGGAACACGGAGCTTCCCCCAGAGCTCCCCCACGGCCCCCGAAGGAACACGGAGCTTCCCCCCAGAGCTCCCCACGGCCCTGTAAGACCACGGAGCTTCCCCCCCAGAAGGCCCTGAACACGGAGCTTCCCCCCCAGAGCTCCCCACGGCCCTGGAAGGAACACGGAGCTTCCCCCCAGAGCTCCCCTACGGCCCCTGAAGGAACACGAGCTTCCCCCAGAGCTCCCCGCACGCCCTGAAGAACCCCCAGAGCCCTCACGGCCCTGAAGGAACACGGCCTCTCCAGAGCCTCCACGGCCCCTGAAGGAACACGGAGCTCCCCCCCAGAGCGCCCCACGGCCCTGAAGGAACATGGAGCTTCCCCCCAGAGCTCCCCACGGCCTCTGGAAGGAACACGGAAGAGCCCCCCACGGCCCCTGAAGGAACACGGAGCTTCCGGAGCTCCCCCAGAGCTCCCCCACACGGCCCTGAAGGAACACGGAGCTTCCCCCCCAGAAAGCCCCCCCCACGGCCCCTGAAGGAACACGGAGCTGAGCTTCCCAGAGCTGAAGGAACACCTTCCCCCCCAGAGCTCCCCACGGCCCTGAAGGAACACTTCCCCCAGAGCTCCCCACGGCCCCTGAAGGAACACGAGTTTCCCAGAGCGCCCCCCACGAAGGAACACGGAGCTCCCCCAGAGCTCCCCACGGCCCTGAAGGAACACGGAGCTTCCCCCAGAGCTCCCCACGCCCCAAGGAACACGGAGCCCTGAAGGAACACGAGCTTCCCCCCAGAGCTCCCCCCACGGCTCCCTGAAGGAACACGGAGCTTCCCCCAGAGCCCCCCACGGCCCCTGAAGGAACACGGAGCTTCCCCACGCCCTGAAGGAACACGGAGCTTCCCCCAGAGCTCCCTACGGCCCCTGAAGGAACACGGAGCTTCCCCCAGAGCTCCCCCACGCCCCTGAAGGAACACGGAGCTTCCCCCCAGAGCTCCCTACGGCCCCTGAAGGAACACGGAGCTTCCCCCAGAGCTCCCCAGGCTCCTGAAGGAACACGGAGCTTCCCCCCAGAGCTCCCCACGGCCCTCCTGAAGGAACACGGAGCTTCCCCACGGCTCCCTCGGAGAGCTCCCTGGCGGCCCTGAAGGAACACGGAGCTTCCCCTCCCCAGAGCTCCCCACGGCCCCCCAGAGCTCCCCTACGAAGGAACACGGAGCACGGAGCACCCCCCCCAGAGCTCCCCACGGCCCTGAAGGAACACGGAGCTTCCCCCAGAGCTCCCCCCACGCCCCTGAAGGAACACGGAGCTTCCCCCCAGAGCTCCCCACGGCCCCTGGAAGGAACACGGAGCTTCACCCCCAGAGCTCCCCACACGGCCCCTGAAGGAACACGGAGCTTCCTCTGAGAGCTCCCCACGGCCCTGGAAGGGAACCCCCAGAGCACGGAGCTTCCCAGAGCCCCCACGCCCCTGAAGGAACACGAGCCTGAGAGGCAAGCACGGAGCTTCCCCCCAGAGCACGGAGCTTCCCCCAGAGCTCCCCCCACGGCTCCCTGAAGGAACACGGAGCTTCCCCCCCTGTGAGAGCTCCCGGCCCTGAAGGAACACGGAGCTTCCCCCAGAGCTCCCGGCTCCCTGAAGGAAGCACTGGCCCCTGAAGGAACACGGAGCTTCCCCCAGAGCTCCCCCAAGAACACGGAGCTTCCCCCCAGGCCCCTGAAGGAACACGGAGCTTCCCCCAGAGCTCCCCCCACGGCCCTGAAGGAACACGGAGCTTCCCCCAGAGCTCCCCCACGGCCCCTGAAGGAACACGGAGCTTCCCCAGAGCTCCCCTTACGGCCCTGAAGGAACACGGAGCTTCAGAGCCCCCCACGGTTCTGAAGGCACCTGAAGGAAGGAATGACGGACGGCTCCCCACGGCCCTTCCAGAGCTCCCCCAGGCTGGAAGGAACACGGAGCTTCCCCCCAGAGCTCCCCACGGCCCCCAGAGCTCCCCACGCCCCTGAAGGAACACGGAGCTTCCCCCCAGAGCTCCCCACGGCAAGGAACACGGCTCCCCAGAGCTCTCCCCCAGAGCCTCCCCACGGCCCTCGAAGGAACACGGAGCTGAAGGAACAGCTCCCCCAGAAGCTCCCCCACGGCCCTGGAAGGAACACGGAGCTTCCCCCAGAGCTCCCCACGGCTCCCTGAAGGAACACGGAGCTTCCCTCCAGAGCTCTCCCCCAGAGCTCCCCCACGGCCCTGAAGGAACACGTGAGCTTCCAGAGCTCCCCCACGGCTCCTGAAGGAACACGGAGCTTCCCAGAGCTCCCCACGGCCCCTGAAGGAACACGGAGTGACGGAGCTCCCCCCAGAGCTCCCCACGAGCTCCCCACGCCCTGAAGGAACACGGAGCTTCCCCCAGAGCTCCCCCCACGGCCCCTGAAGGAACACGGAGCTTCCCCCCTCCCCCCAGTTCCCCACGTCACTGAAGGAACACGGAGCTTCCCCCACAGGCCCCTCCCCACGGCCCTGAAGGAACACGGAGAGCCCCCAGAGCTCCCAGAGCTCCCCCCGGCCCTGAAGGAACGGCCCTGAAGGAACACGCAGCTTCCCCCCCCCAGGCCCCTTAAGGGCCCCACGGAGCTTCCCCCCAGGAACACGGAGCTTCCCCCCCAGAGCTCCCCCGAACACGGAGCCCCCAGAGCTGAAGGAACACGGCCCCTGAAGGAACACGAGCTTCCCCCAGAGCTCCCCCCACGGCCCCTGAAGGAACACGGCCCCTTCCCCCAGAGCTCCCCAGGAACACGGAGCCTGAAGGAACAGAGCTCCCCAGGAGCCTCCCAGAGCTCCCCCACGGCCCCTGGGAAGCACACGAGCCACCCTGCACGGCCCCTGAAGGAACACGGAGCTTCCCCCAGAGCTCCCCACGGCCCTGGGAAGGAACACGGAGCTTCACCCCAGAGCCTTCCCGCACGGCTCCCTGTGGCTGAAACACGGAGTTTCCCCAGAGCTCCCCCACGGCTCCCAAGAACACGGAGCTTCCCCAGAGCTCCCCACGGCCCTGAAGGAACACGGAGCTTCCCCAGAGCCCCCGCACAGCCCCTGAAGGAACATCTGAGCTTCCCCCAGAGCTCCCCACGGCACCTCCCCCCAGAGCTCCCCACGGCCCCTGACACGGAGCTTCACCCCAGAGCTCCCCGCACGGCCCCTGAAGGAACACGGGCTTCCCCCCCAGAGCTCCCCACGGCCCCCAGGGAACACGGAGCTTTCCCCCAGAGCTCCCCCACGGCCCCTGAAGAACACGGGAGCAGTTGGCCCCCAGCGTCCTGAAGGAAATGTGCCCTTGGTCTTAGACCAGCGCCTCCAGCTGGCGGCACGTGGCCCTCCGTCTGTGCAGGATGCGCCGGGACACAGACACGGGGGTCCTGGGCACCATGTGGCCCAACGCAGGAAGGATGCTTCTCTCGTGACATTTACGGAGTTCTCCTCACGTTCGTGGACTTCCCAGGAATCTGATTATTTGGAGCCAGTGATACTTGTAATGACTCACAGAATGGGTTCTGCTTTATGGTGCAACCAAAGGCTTCTCAACAAGTATTTCAGCTGCTGAAATGGATCGTGTTGGCTTAGGAGTAAACACTGGGGCACCTGCTTCCTCGCTCGGGGCGGGTTCTCGGGTAGAAGCCCCGGGCGCTGGTCACCAGAGCCCTGAGCCGCCGGCCCGGCCCGGCGCCCGGCGCTCTCGGGGCCCGGGGCCCCCAGCGTGCCCTCAGGGGACACAGTCGCCTGCGCTGGGCTGTTGCTTTCAAAGACGACAGGAATTAAGCTACATCCACATTCGGAACATTGCAAGTGGCTCCGGGACGAGGGCGCTGAAGCCGGGCCCCGCGCGGAGGTCAGGGAGGGGACGGCGGGGGGCCAGGGGCCTGACTGCCCCCACCCGGCGAGACGTGGGGCCGCGGTTGAGAACACCCTGGCTGGTTACTGCTTACCCTACACACAGGTGCGGGAGAGCACGTCCCCCCAGGACGGGGACCGCCACGCGGAGACGCGCCGGGGAACCAGTGGGGGCGGCAGCAGTTCTGGAAGCTGCCCCTCGCTCGGCAGGAAGCACACGGCCAGAGCAGCTTCTGACGCCAGCTCCCCTGAGACGGCAGCGCGGGGGCGGGGGAGACATCACGAAAACGCCGGGGCACCGAGGGCAACACGCTCAGGGACCCACGGCTGGACACCCTCACGGTGCGGTGACGCCCGCCCGCTCGGGCAGGAGGGGGGAGCCCCCATGACGCCCGCCCGCAGGTGTGAGGCCAGCGCCAGGAGCCTTGGCTAGATGGACAGATGGATGGAGGGGGCCCCGCCCCACGGCCACCGTGCACCCGGCTCGGAGTGCCCAAGTGTGGCCGGTTCTCTCCAAGGCCTGGGTCTGGGGAAGACACGCACCAGATCTAGAAGACCCTGGGGAAGCCGAGGTCAGCACATGTTGATTACGTGTTGACATATGAGCATGTTTGATACAGTTAATAAACTCAGTAAAATCATCTAGTTTCTATTTTCTTAAATTTTTTCACCTTTTATTTTTGAGAAAGAGAAAGAGAGAGAGAGTGAGCATGAGCAGAGGAGAGGCAGAGGGAGAGAGGGAGACACAGGATCCAAAGCAGGCTCCAGGCTCTGAGCCGTCAGCACAGAGCCCAACATGGGGCTCCATCCCATGAACCGTGAAATCATGACCTGAGCTGACGTTGGATGCTTAACCCACCGAGCCCCCAGGTGCCCTGTTTCTCTGTAATTTTTAATGAACCTGCTAGAACATTTAAACGGATTTGTGTTCACATCTTCTTGCACAGCCTGTTTTCCAGCAGTCAGGCCAGCTGCCCGTGCTCCCAGCAGGCGGCCGGACAAAGACCACACGCGCATCCAGCCAGGGAGGGGTACACTGAGCCCCTCCCCCAAACAGGAGCAGAGACGTTAAAACAATAAAAAGAACTACGCTGAGATTCTGGAACTGAAAATCGTAACTGCTAAAATGGAAAGTCCCTGATCAGACTCGATGACATCCTGACTAGGGCAGAAAACGGGGCGAGGGCAGGAGAGCAGACAGCACGATGTCTGAGGGAGACGGGACAGGCCTGTGCTGTCAGGGCGTCTTTCACGCGATGCACCCGGCATATGACGCGCACAGAGACTCAGTCAGCCTCCGAGCAACAGGAGAGACAGTCAGAGGCCGTGCAGCCCAGCCCAGGGAGGCGGGCGCAGGGAACCGCGATGCCGGGGACTTCAAATACGAACCCCAGGTTCCAGGTCATAACCGCAGACACAGAGGCCGTTTCACCTGAACTGATGCCCGCCCTGCAGGAAGTACCGGGAGGGTTTATTCACTTAGTGATGGTGAGGATTCTCGTAAGCAGTGTGCCCGGCGGGTCCCCTGATCAGCAGCGGCAGCATCTCCGGGGAACTTGCTAGCGCAGCACTGGCCCTCCCCCCGCAATCTACAGGACCAGAAACGCCGGGGTGGGGGCTGGCAATCCGGAGTGTTCATCAGCTCCCCAGAGAAGCACCGGGAAGTGTGAGAGCACTGCTCTTCGGTGATGCCGGGGAGGCAGCTGTGTGTGCAAGTGTGTGTGTGAGCAAGTGTGATTGTGTTCACTGTGTATGCGTGTATGATTGTGTCGTGTGTGAATGTGTGTGCGTCTGTGTGCTCACTTCTGTGTGCATATGTGCAGGTATGATGTGTGCATCTGTGTGTGCAAGTGTAATTGTGTACATCAGTGTGTGCTGTGCATGTGTGTGTGTGCATCTGTGTGTGCGTGTGTGATTGTGTGCATGTGTGTGCATCTGTGTGTGCGTGTGATTGTGTACATCAGTGTGTGATTGTGTGCGTGTGTGCATCTGTGTGCGTGTGTGATTGTGTACATCAGTGTGTGTGCGTGTGTGTGCATCTGTGTGTGCGTGTGTGATTGTGTACATCAGTGTGTGATTGTGTGCGTGTGTGTGCATCTGTGTGTGCGTGTGTGACATCAGTGTGTGATTGTGTGCGTGTGTGTGCATCTGTGTGTGCGTGTGTGATTGTGTACATCAGTGTGTGATTGTGTACATCAGTGTGTGATTGTGTACATCAGTGTGTGCATGTGTGCAAGTGTGTGCATCTGTGTGTGCGTGTGTGATTGTGTGCGTGTGTGTGCATCTGTGCACGTGCATGTGTGGTTGTGTGCATGTGTGTGCATCTGTGTGTGCGTGTGTGATTGTGTACATCAGTGTGTGATTGTGTGCATGTGTGTGCATCTGTGTGTGCGTGTGTGGTTGTGTACATCAGTGTGTGATTGTGTGCATGTGTGTGCATCTGTGTGTGCGTGTGTGATTGTGTACATCAGTGTGTGATTGTGTGCGTGTGTGTGCATCTGTGTGTGCGTGTGTGATTGTGTACATCAGTGTGTGATTGTGTGCGTGTGTGTGCATCTGTGCACGTGCATGTGTGGTTGTGCGCCTCTGTGTGTGCAGACACACAAGCAGCATCTGCACACACATGTCCGTGCGTACACACATGCACACGCACACACAATCCACACCTGTGCACACGCATGCACAGCAGATGTCTGCTCGTCCCCTCCGCTCTTTCTCCACATCTGATCCTTTCTCCCATTTGTCATTGCTGACAGAAAGCTTATGTTAAATGTAAGCCAATTAGAAAGTGGTTAAAGCCAAGTGTATGCTAGGTGCCCCCCCTCCATTTTTTAACTTGAAATAATGTCTACACGTGCCCGGGGACACAAAATGTCTAACCCTACAGAATAGGACCACGGAGGGTAGCTCCTGCCCTACACTGCACACTTCGGTAGGACTCAGTCATTTTACAAGCAGAATGACTATTTTTACAATCGTAGTAACTACTTCCACAAATAATCCCACCGGAGAGAAAGTCCTAAACCTTAAAAAGTCATCACCACTTCAGAGCCCCCCGAGCCCCTGCCAGGGAGCCCTCCCCGGGGCCGGGGGACCCGGGAGTGGGTGCAGTGGGGAACGTGGCCACAGCCCCGCGGCTACCCTGAGACCTGCCACCACAGCACGTGAGTGCCACCTCTGGAAATCCCTCCGCAAAGTGAGGAGGAGGGAATGGGGACAGACTCTGAACGCTGCGGGGAAGCCATAACTGGGGTAACGACTGCCAGAGGCTGAGCCCACGAGGGGGCTGACGGCTGACGTCAGAAAGCAACCACGGACTCTGCTCTGGATGCGAGCGCGAAGCCGCTACGGTTCCGGGGACGCTGCGCACCTCTCCCCGTGCGAGCTGGGGCCCGTCATCCTTCCTAACATGCAGGCACCTAGACCCAGAGCCAGTGACAGTAAGAACTCTGGACACACGATCGAAGGACGGCAGGGGACCACATCTGCGCAAAGTGCTCCCTGCGCCGTAAAGCCCTTTGTAGACACCCACGGTGGCTGTCACCCGCGGGTGTTGACAGCCCTCCCAGACCCTCCACTCAACGCACCGAGTACACGTTAGGCGGCGATCTCTGGATTAAACAGGCCCCACAGCACCCATCAGGGGTGCAAGGAAGCCTCTCACAGACTCCTGGACACTAGGAGTGCAGGCCAAGATCACGGACAGCATCATGGTCCACGTCCACCGCGTCTGCCACGGCCACGTTAGGGGCTGGGAAGGGTGGCTGGTTTTCGGAAGGAGGAAGGAGCGGAAGTGGCACCAGGTTAGAAGACATCTCTGCATTTGGCAAACAAGGGTTCAGGGGCGGGAAGGCCCAGCCGGTGCCCCACGTCGCTCAGCCGTAGCAGCAGGGCTCCAGGGGAACCCAGAGTCGGCTTGGGGTTCTGTTCTCTGCCGCCAATGCTCCCGCCCCCTCTGAGAAGGCGGAGGGGCTCAGGGGACACCCCCGGCCCGCGGCGCGTACACTCAGGAGCGTAGTATAAGCGACGCTTACTACTTCCTCAAAAGTAACGCCAAGTGCTGCCCCCCGGCCCCCGGGGAAGTGAGGGGCCGCAGAAGCCCCTCAGCAGCAGAACGAACCGGAACGGCCGCGGAAAATCAGGGCGAGCCTGTGAGCCAGACCCTCAAGGACAGAAGTGGGTTTACACGTTGACCCGAGAAAGGCTCACAAACTCTAAGTTCACAGGCGCCACAGGCTCTGTGCTTTGTTTTCACGTTCCCGTTACTACAGACCGCGGGACGCTGTGCCGTCCCTCACGAGTCAGGCCCTGGCGCCGAGCAGGGACGCCAACTCGGTGCTGCCTGCCGAGCCTCAAGTGCTCAGGCGCTGGTTTTGGGTTTTCTGCTGGGCGTCGCTTCCATCAGTCGCTTGCAAAGATGGGAAGATGCCGGGACGCTCCTGACAAACTGACTACAAATAACAGGTTCTGGAGGTGAGCAGCCCTCGTTCCCCTTCGTTCTTCATTCTTATCGTGACCTCTGCTTCGCATAGTCTGGATTTTCTGAGCCTTTGGGCACCCTTCCGTTACGCAAGAACCGCGACCATGCCTGCACCACAACGCTGGGGGTCCCGCGCAAGCTAACCGCACAGTCACCCTCATTTCCATGCCCCTCGCTAACCTGCAGACAGTGCTCCTTACGGACGCAGACGGGACAGACGCGGACTGTGGGTCTGGGGATGGGGTGCCGGGCCCAGCGGCGGCATCTACAACACAAACCTAAAGGTTCTAGAAGCATCTGCCTCAGAAGGGAGACACCTGAGGAAGTATTTTACCAGCTTTTGAAAATTAGCATCATGACAGAGACAATGGACCTTCTTTTTTTTTTTTTTAATGTTTTTTTAAATTTATTTCTAGGAGAGAGAGAGAGAGAGAGACAGCGTGAGCAGGGGAGGGTCAGAGAGAGAGGGAGTCACAGACTGAAACAGGCTCCAGGCTCTGAGCTGGCAGTCAGCACAGAGCCCGACGCGGGGCTCGAACCCACGAACCGCGAGATCATGACCCGAGCGAAAGTCGGACGCTTAACCGACTAAGCCACCCAGGCGTCCCCAACGGGCCTTCTAAGGACACGAATCCGGACACCAGCTGCCGGTTCTCCAACCTTCGGGGGGGAGCCTCACGCCACGCTGCCTCTTCAATGCCGGCCGCGCAGCTGACAAGTGGATTCACGACTGCTGCAGCTTGAAAACGAGCATCATAGGCAGACAGCCTCTCCTTCGCCATCCTGCCCACCACTCCCCTGCAGGCATATTCAGTAAATTTCACTTCTCACATAAAAAAGAAAAAGAGAAAGAAAAACAACATCCTAAATCCAACCCTATGCTTCTCATTAATATTTGGCTGGAATAAGGGGACTTACATCTTTGACACCAATAAAGGCCTTGTAGACACTGGAAAAATAGCCAAAGTGTGTGTTGTTCACAGTAACAAGGGTGCCGCGTTGGCGCAGGGGGAGGCGTGATGAGGGTGCCCCGTTGGCATAGAGGGGAGGCGCGACGAGGTGCCCTGTTGGCACTGGGAGAGGCATGATGAGGGTGCCCCGTTGGCATAGAGGGGAGGCGCGACGAGGTGCCCTGTTGGCATTGGGAGAGGCGTGATGAGGGTGCCCCGTTGGTGCAGGGGGAAGCACAGGCACACCCATCCGCTTGTTGCTGGTGTTCATTAAAGTGTGTCTGGACGCACCACCTGGTAAGGGCCCCGTACTTCCCTCCAGCCAGGGATTGAGACTTCGTCGTTTCATTCAGGCCTACGAGCCGCAGGCGCTAACCGCGCAGCAGGCGAAAGTGGGTCACTGCGGAGAGGAAAGCACTGGGCAGCGTCAAGCCGGCCCTGGACCAGCCGCAAGGACAGGTCGGAGCGGGGCTCCCGGTGCTGGGGGGGAGTTGCCAGGATCGATGGAGAGCTGCGCGTGGGCTGCGCGGCCAGGAGCTCAGGTGACTCCTACCTCAGCTACTGGGAGTGTCTGCGCCATCCACTGACATCGGTGGGGATGGGAGCTACCAGTTCAGTTTCTGGCACGGAAGCCTGAGACGCAGCCTAGACCCCCCCTCCCGCCCGACACACAGGCCTGGAGCAGGAAGGCCATTGTGCAAGCATGAAGGCTAAGTGCTGGCGCAGCGGGGCCCAGGTGACCCCAGCGCCGCAGGCCTGGGAAGGTCATCTTGGGGGTCAGCAGGGGGCCGGGCCAGAGAGGGGCGGAGGAATGTGGGGGGCAGCTCACCTGGGGGGTCTCAGCGGGACCAGGCCGGCCACTCTCACCAGCACCTATGATCGGCCTATCGGGACCCATGGAATGCACCAGCCGTCCACACATGAGCCCAGATCCTCTCCCGGGCCGACACCTTCGCAGAATCTTTGAGGACACGATACAGTCACTCGGAGGCTGGACGGCGCTCCGCCTCCCAGATGCCCGCACGCGCACCCCAGCGCCTCGCCTCCCGGCTCGATGTGGTGTGTGGCCCGCGTCACCGTCAGGATTTGCAATGTTTACGTAGAAAACGGTGAACCGAGCTGCTCCGTGGAGCACAGTCTGACGGAGCAAAAGACCCACTGTGTTTTCTCACACTAGAACATTCCATCCTTTCTAGGCGCAAGGAATCACCCACCTGTATAAAAATAATCCAACTCTCAGAGAATTTACAATTCCTAAACTTGAACGTAACCTTGGACGTGCTTAAGGGCAATGAAATCAGAGTCCTGTGCGGGCGACTGGAATAACACCAGGAACACCGCAATCTCGCGTGTCAACACGTAACCAGGAGGCTGGCACGCATCTCCAGGACGCGCCCATCTCTGTAAGCCAGCGTACGCGGAAGGCGCCAGAAGTGGGAGCCGCACTGAGCACGGCGCCTGCCGGGCAGGCCCACCCCAACCTCACCCGCAGCCCGCCCCGCAAGAGTGCTGAGGAGCTCGCACGGTCTCCGGAGGACAGGCCTGCGGGTGCAGGGTCATCCGTTGCGGACCCTGCGCCAAGGAGAGGGTCCCGCCAGCCTGGGGAAAGGCCAAAATCCAAATCCCAAGTCCGTTTCCCCTGCAAGCCCACAGCTTTGGCACTACCGTGAGGTCGGGAAACTGTAAGTCGAACCACCGTGAGTCTGGCCGCACCCCCACTTCCACTCAGAACTCCAAGTGCTGGACTCTGCGCCCCTGGAGGGCGGGCCCTGCCGCTGGAAGGAGCCGGAAGGAGCCGCGTGACCCGCCCCTGCGGCCTCCTGCACCCCCAGGGAGGGGAGGGGCCGGCATCGGGACTGACTGGACACTGACCCTAATCAGCCCCACACAGCTGTTGTTCTCAGAAACCTAGCAGTGTTTTCCTTCTCTTTTTTTAATGTTTATTTATTTAGAGAGTGGGGAAGACAGAAAGAGAGAGAGAGAGGGGGAGAGAGCAGGCTCCGCCAGTCAGTGCAGAGCCAGATGCAGGGCTCCACCTCATGAACCACAAACTCATGACTTAGGCCAAGATCAAGAGTCTGGAAGCTTAACCGACTGAGCCACCCAGGCACCCCAGAAATCTAACATTTTACCTTAAAAATATAAGAGCACCCCCCAGTCCACTCTGTCAATGACTGCTTTAAGAAAAGAATGTTTGTAAACGACCTGGTGATAAGGCACTTATCCTGCCTTGGTGTGAACTTCCCTATCTGTGGGGCACACGGAACTATGGCCTCCCACCGGACGCCCCAAGGCACCACGGACTTCACTGGTCTTCAGGCAAAGTGCATTTTCTTCCCCAAACGTGGCTCCCCTCCAGCTGCAGCAGGCGGACTGGCACACTCCACCACGCGGGCAGGTGAGCCAGAAGCCTAGTGTCACGTGGCCTTCGCTGCCTGCCTCCGATGCACCGACCGGCTGCCCGTCCTGCCTGATGGCTGCGGCCCAGGCACCCGCCCTCTCCCTGCGGCAGAAGCCCCTGGTACGCAGGGTGCCCTCTCCTGCTTGGGCGTCACACCAGCTCGGGAAGCAGACCTGGCCTCCGGGACCGGGCGGCATGGGCAGGAGCGTGCACCCCATTAGCGGTCCCTGCGGCCGTGAGGAGGCCGCGCTGTGTGTGCAGGCGCACGTGGAACCGAGAACTCAGGCTCTGTGCCAGGGGCCGCGCCTACACTTTCGGCAAAGCCAAGACCATCTGGTCAGGGATGCTCATGCCGTGTAAGCACAAAGAGCAACTCTAAAAGGCACCTTTATCAATGAGATCCTGAATCGTAAATGCACTGAAACGGGTTGGAAATCCCCACCACACACGCACCACACAGCCGGGGGCGGATAAGGGCTGCAGATGAGGGGTCCGCTGTGCCCTTTGGAGAGCACAAGCATCGGTGGGCTGTCCGTGCAGCGGACACGACCCTCCCCCAGCCTGCTCCATGCCCCCGCCCCTGTGCCCTCCACGAGCCACACACTCCAGTCCCCAGGGCCGCCTCTCCTGGCAGCTCGGCTCAGCCAGGACGTGCCCGGCTGTCAGGGTCAGGAACCTGATCGCCCACCCGTCAGGTCCTCAGGGTCACCCCGCAGCCTCCCCTCCACTGACTCCCTCATATTACTGTCTGCTCCCGTGACCGGCTCTGTGGGGCTCCCACAATGTTCGTGGGACAGATGGACAGCTGCTGTGCGAGTCACAGCCTGTCCTTCCTGATACCAGGTCGGGAGCACCTCCCCAGGGCGCACGGCCCCAGTGCCCCACACTGCCCAGGCCCCGCTTGGCCAGAATCTCCTCTCCGGGCCACTGTCTTTCCCAGGAAGCTTCGTTAGGGTCTCAAACCATCAGCCAGAGTGCACTCTGCTCTCCGACTGGGGATGGGCTGGCCCGTGGCTAGTGTTTGCCCCTCAGACCTGACTGCCTGCAGAGCCCCCCTGTGGTGCCATCACGGGGGAGCCGAGACCACTCTGAGAGTCACTGTGCCGAGGAAGGCGGGCCCGGGAGGCCACCAGGTAGGAGGCTCTCACCCAACACGTTGGGGCCGCACCCTGGGGCTGCGCCCTGGAGCCGCGGGTGGGAGCTCCAGGCAAAGCTGGGGAGTCGGCCTTGCCCAGGAGGGGCTGGGTCTGGGGGTGGGGGCCAGGTCCAGGGGCATCTAGCTGGCCCCACACACGCACGCGGTGAGCGCACCTTCGCAGGGAGGCCACAGGTTCCGTGGCTGATCTTGGGGCGTGCCCCACTGGCTCTAAGTTGGGTTTCCGTCGTATGCAGCATATGAGGTTCCTCGGCGTCCAGGCCGCAGAGACCCCCGGCCCCGACTCCCCTGCTCCACCAGCCGGACTGCTGCTTGCCCTGCGGCCCGTTCTGCTCCCGTCTTTCTGACACCGACACCCCCACACTCCACACCGCTCTCTTCGCCGCGTTCCGAGCTCGCCCCTTCTTCTTCTTCTTTCACAGCATAAAAACACATCAAACACAAGTCCTGAAAGTGCTAAGGGCTCAGGGAGGAGGGGAAACCAGGGCACAGAAAGAACCAGGTTCAGAAGCAGAGGCCGGAGGCCGGAGGCGGGCCTGGCTCGAAGCTCCCCGCAGCCAAGCAAAGCCAGGGTCAGATGTGGCCCAGAATTCCTTAGCCCCAGAAAGCTCTGAGCCAGCTGTCTGGGAGAAACGAGGCTTTTACCGATCCAGGACGAAGGTGAACTTCCTCACACAGACCCTCATACGTGTCAGGAGGCTCAGGGGTGGGCCTGGGTGTCTGTCCCTGTCCCTCACTGGGAGCCACCAGCAGGATTCTAAAGCATGACTCGAAGCCAGAAGTTACACAAGTTGCATCCTGTTGACTTTGGCCTGCCCTTCGCGCCTCCCGAGGTCTTGCTGAGCCTGGGTTGCGTTCCAGAATTTGCTGAGCCTGCGAGCACGCGCGGCCTGCACGTGTGGCAGGGTGCACTCCCCCGTCATCCAAGTTACTACGGTTAAAGGGGACATCACAGATCAGCACAGAACAACCCGTGCAGGGAGAGGCGAGGAGGCCTGGCCATCCGGCCGCGAGCGTGGCCCCACATGGGGACCCGGTGTCTCTGCCCAGGGGATGGCTAGATCCCACACCCACACCTGCACCCACACCCGATCCGCAGGAGCGGCTGCTGCTCGGGGCCCTGGACTCGACACCCCCCCCCACGTACAAAGGGCTCCTGGACACAGGACAGGCAGGCTGTGCTTACGCAAGCACATCCTTCTGGAACGCCAGGGTGGCTGGACGTCCTGTTTGCCCACGACAGCCTGGGACACAGCTCTTGGCGTGTCAGTGTTCATAACCACGCTGCTTTCACGGCAGGAGCCATCCCAGACCTGTGGGCCGTGGCTGGCGGGCTCTGCTTCTCTTCGGCCCACGTGGGGCAGCCCACGGCCAGCCACGTGCTGGAGGAGCACACTCGTGGCTCAGCCACCCTCGGGAACGGCCAGTTCACTGGGTTTGCCCTCCCTTCCCTCCCTACCGTGGACTGAGTTCTGTGAAACCCATAAAATCGTTCCCACATGTCATTTCTGTGACACTGTGCTAACACCCCTGCTGACCAGCCACTTGGCGGCCTGCGTGCCGGCCCTGCCACAGACGCACTGTGAGCACCACGTCCTCAGGTGACATCCCGGGCGCTTCTCGGGCCCAGGAGCCCGCAAGTACAGCGTGAAGGGACAGTGCCCCCGCACCCCTGCTGGGCAGGCAGCCCCAGAAAGATGGGGACAGGCACATCGAGGCTCCATGCCCACGTGACCTGGCTCACCCCTCCCAGGGCCCGCAGGAGAAACAGCAGATTTGACGAGGCGCCAAAGCCAGGCAGCTCGGCGGCCGCGAGGGCTTCGCTTCCCACGGAGCGGTCTGTGAGCTGGCGGCGGCGGGTCCAGGACCGCACATTCCCCGAAGGAGGCGGTTCCGACGGAGGAGGCACGTGGGCGCTGGGTGCAATTTGTCAAACGTCCTGTTCTCGGCCATCTCCGCCTCTGGAATTAGGCGCCAATCCGCCAGGGCCGCCTCTCCTGGCTCACAGAGGCCGCGTGGGCTGGAGCTCTACCCAGTGGGCGGGACGCAGGGACAGCCAGCAGGAGGGACGGGGGACACACAGGAAGAACTCGGAAGGGCCCCGCCCAGGGGAAGGCCTTGGGGCTGAAGAACCTTCCTTCCTGCAGAGCGGCTCCCACTGTGGGGGTCGAGAACTGGGGTCAGACAAGGCTGCAGCCCCTTCCCCAGGGGCCCTGAGTGTCATTATCCGCGGAGCCCAGAGCCCGAGGAAGGGGCGGCGGGGACAGGGCCAGAGGCTGCTGCACCCCCTTCACCGCCCCCAGGAGGCGGGATGCCCACCCAGGCCAACACTAGGGTGACTTTCCGGCCCATTCCTTAAAAGTCTGCTTGCTAAATCTACGCAGCAACATATATAATAACAGACAGGGAGGCAAAAAAGGTCTTTCTGCAACGGACAATTCAAAACAAAAACAACTGAGGGTAGTTCAAGGCACAAGACAAAAAACCTTAAGTGACCTCCTGAAGTAAATCAGGGTACTGACCCATTCCCGGACACACACAGTTTTAGGTATTAGTAAATACTAGGTATTTACTAGTAACGTACAAAGGCAGCGAAAATGCTTAAATGTTAGATTTCTCTGGGATTTCGTGACGTTATTTCCTTTGCAGAAAAGGTGACACTATCGCTTGGATTCATAACGAATG